>JXCR01134951.1:218009-251424 GCA_002079205.1 Phalaenopsis hybrid cultivar
GTTCCTATAGTTTGAAAGTCTTACGCCAACTTCCCTAATGCCTCTGCAGATTTGGATTATGTGAGGGAGAAGCGAGTAGCTATCTCCCCTTCGTGCATCAATGTGTGGTTTTCATTGGAAGATTTCCCGGGGAGTTACTACTTCAACTTTGTCTCTTCTAATTCTGACTTTGATGAAATCTTCAATTTCTTAACTAGTGGGAGAGGGACTTGGAAGGTGAGAAATGACCATAAAGTTAGTTTTTTCTCCATCAAAACTTAATGCACCTTCCAAGACTTGACATTATTTGATTTATACCAAGATCCTGCCCTCAACCAATTTGAGTGAGGTGACAAGAGAGAGTTGCTCTCAATTATTGCATTCAGATCATGAAATCCATCAATATTGGGGCTTTGATTTTTCACTCTATTTTCAATGCTACAAAGGGGGGATCCACTTTAGGGTTAAGACATCCTTCCACTATTTTTTCCCCTTTGTCAGCAATCAGGTGTCACTTTTGAGGGGTGGGAGGAGTTGTTTCATCCATTGAAGCCCATATCTAAAGCTAATGTGATGTTATATGATAAACACTCTGTTTTTGGGGCTCGAAGAAAGTTCTTCTCAGTCTTCTATCTCGCAACCCACTACTTTCTATTCTCTGCCTCGACCCTCCACTAGTATGGTTTCTATGTCAGCCAGAATGAAGATCATAGAGGAGGACATTTTCGTCATCCAGACTACTGTTTATGATCTTGTTGATCACATGATGCATCTTAATTGGAAAAATAAATGCCAATCTGATTTCTACGACAGTGCCTAGGCTGCTCAGTTAGAGATGTATCGGAGGAATTATTGAATTGGTGACCATCACGACTGTGCCTAGTGTGTCTGTGGATGCATTGCTTGTAATATTAAATGGGTACTATGAATTCTAGAACCTTATATGTGCAACAATGTGGCACTACACCTTGTGTTCCTAGCAACAGTACCAAAAACAAGAAACACATACTAAGCACATTTTCATCACATCACTTCATATACCAAAGCGACTCCCCAAGGAGATGAGAGAGGGAGTGTTCAGCCCCTCTAATAACCATCCCAACCCACTTTGGAGTGGTTGGACCCATCTCCCTTTCTTTCCATGCATTGACCAAGGGTTAATGTCACATAGACTCCACACAAGTAAAATGTCACATAAGTATATCAAAGTTAAACTAAAATGGAATAAATTATCAGTTTAATCAAAAAAAAAAAAGCCGTCACAATTGCTCTGGCTCGATCAGGAAAAATTATTCCATACGAATCGGACACCGCACGTAGCTTGCGTGCGGTGTCCGATCCGGACCGTAATGATTTACGGTCCTGATATATTTCGGTGGGCCCCACCTAAAATTTTTTATTTTTTTTTAAACCGAAATAATCCTGACCGTAGATCACCGTGATCTACGGCCAGGATCGAACACCGCATGCAGAGATGCATGCGATGTCCGTACGCAATAATCCCTTCCTGATCAGACGCTGTAAGCCTGGAAGCAACATCAACAAAATGGCAGAAACTTAAAACTGAAATTCCAATTTTCCAAAAAAATCTAAATAACTGCCAGCTGTCCAGCCACGTTACCATGATTGTGGAACGCGTGGGTCACCCCATTCTGAGTTTAGCCATGTGGGTCCTACCATAATGCCAGCAGATTCTCCCGGTCACCCCGCGGTTAACCCTTGTAGAAATCGCGGCCTGGACCACCGGCACCGGGGACGGGTGGTCCCGATTTAAACCTGCTCCGCGGATCAGGATAAGAGTAACGAAGAACATTGCCTATTTGTATTACACTCGTGCCCCTTCGTTGTATTAAGAGGCGTATTAAAGAAGACTTCCGGTGAACTGTAAGCGCCACATCTCATCTCGTTTTTTAGATAGAGAGATGCAAGGCGAAGACGAAGAGGAGGAAGAGGAAGCCAGTGAAGCAGAAAACCAGCAATTCGATTAGGGTTTTTGAGATTGAGATCCGTAAGATTTATAGGCAGGAGAGGGAAGTCGATGGCAAAGTCCGGCGCGGCGGAGGGGACGGCGATTTCTGATAGGAGGACGGCGGAAGAAATGAAGAAAGAACTGAGGAGACTCATAAAGGCGATCTTGGAGGAAGATGAAGGGAGAGCGGAGACCTACAAGGAGGCCTCCGAGGTAATCGCAGCGCTTAAAGAGCTGCGAGTTGGCTCCGCCGCCGGGATGATCGGAGGAAAGCGACCGCCGCCGGCATCCGACGACAAGGTGAAGCATCAGCAGCTGTCTGAGAAGAATGCGACGAGCGCGATCGAATCGGTTGTTTCGACGCAAGCGTCAGTGTCGATTCCGAAGCACTTCTTATGTCCGCTCTCGTCAGCGATCATGAGGGATCCTGTCGTTCTTGCAACCGGTGAGGTACGAATGCTTCGAATTAGGGTTTCTTCCTGCACTTACAGATTTGAAACGGACGCTATTTATTTGGGGTTTAGGATTCAAGATGCTCTGTTTTCTTTTTTCATTTTTTATAAATCCATTACGTTTTATCTTCGAACTTGTTTTCTTGAAATCGCCACATCAAGTTTTCCAAAGTTTCCATATATTAAGATCGGAACCCGATCATGTCACGTCTTTTGAAAATTTTAAGCAGTAGAATTTCTACTCACTTACACCTAATATCCATTTCGATGCAGTAATTCATTACTTCACCTTTTACTATTTTCGGTCTGCGTTTTTTACAGATTTTTTTTTTAGTAAGGTGGTTCTTACGAGAGATATTTAATTGTTGATAAAAAATTTATAAAAAGACTCGTGTCATAGTTATGATTTATGAATTAGAGCAATAATTTTTTTTAAATAAAAATAAATAATACCTAATTTAATTGATGGTTCTCTGAATTTTTTAAAATATTTTTTTGTCATCTTCTCTTCTATTATTTGCGCCACTTGCTTAGCCTCTGCAAAACAGTTTTGATTCAGCACTCTGCATTTTTTGCTTCCAATTCTCCTTTTAAGTGACTAATTGCAATTCTCATAAATGCTATCCTTTCCTTTTTCCTGTAACCGTTCCCATATTTGAGGATCTAACGTCAATTCCTTGACTCTTATTGATTCATCCACTAATCTGTTCACCATTAGGAACTCGGATTGTTTTTCTTTTTGTTATTTATTTAATTTCTATACGCATCATTCTCTGCTCTTTATTTCTTCTGTTCCAATCTGCATCAATGCTGTGCGTTACTTTTTGCAGACCTATGACAGAGCCTATATCCAAGAATGGCTCAGCTCCGGAAACAGGACATGTCCCCAAACACAGCAAGTCCTCTCTACCACCATCCTCACCCCCAACCACCTCGTCCGCAACATGATCTCCCAGTGGTGCGCCACCCATGGTGTCGATCTCCGACCGCCAGAAAACCCAGACACCGATGGCCTCATCACCTACTCAGATCGTTGCACCTTCTCCTCCCTCCTCACCGACCTCTCCTCCCCTTCAACCGCCGACCGCAAACAAGCAGTCAAATCCCTCCGCCAGCTCACAAAACGAAGCCGATCCTTCCGAGCGCTCGTCGGCGAAGATCCTACCGCCATTCCGCAACTGCTTACCATTTTATCCGCTGCTGTTGACGATCTCGAGCTCAGGGAGGACGCAGTTACCGCATTGCTCAACCTCTCCATCCACGACGCTAACAAAAAAGTCATCGGAGAGAGCAATGGCGTCGCTCTTCTCATCCAATCGATGAATTTAGGCGGCACAATGAACACCCTCGGCAACGCCGCCGCCGCTCTGTTCACCCTCTCGGCTCTAGACTCCAACAAGGTGAGGATTGGAGAATTGGGCGCAATGTCACCGCTGATCGATCTGTTTGAGACTGGAAGCCAGGCTGCCAAAAAGGACGCCGCATCAGCCATCTTCAATCTCTGTATGTTGAATGAGAACAAGGTCCGGGCGGTGAAGGCAGGTGCAGTCGATGCTTGCCTTGCAGAGATTGCCAACAGCTCGTCCACAATCATGGATGAATCGTTAGCATTGCTGGCGTTGCTGTCGGCGTATCAGGAGGCTGCTGAAGAGGTGGCGGATGGCGGCGGTGTGCCCCTGTTGCTGAAGGTTTTGAGGGAGGGGACAAGCGTGAAGAATGTGGAGAATGCAGTGGTAGTGTTGTATGCGGTTTGTTCCAGTGTGAGGAGGAAGTTGAAAGAGGTGGGGGAGGAGGAGAAGATGAACGGGACGATATCAAAGCTGGCCTGCGGGGGTACCTCGAGGTCCATGAGGAAGGCTGCTGGGATTCTGGAAAAGTTGAAGAGGATTATGCACAGCACTCACTATTCTTGTTAGTCAGAAATGGTGAATGAAGAGGGAGGGAAGGAGAATGTGTTTGAGCTGTACATAGTTGCAGGAGTTGAGCTTTGGAGAGCTTCTCTGAAAGCATTTTAGCATGTCAAATGTTTGTTCATAGGTCTTTTAACTTTTTCTCAACTCCTATGCCTTCTCATAAAAAGAAATTAAAAATCTACCTAAAGTTTATTTTACATAAAAATAAAAACTTTTTTTAAAATAAAAATTTATGAAACTCTCTCAGTTCACCTTTAAAAAATTGACATTTAAATGATTTTTCCGGCCATTGTTCGAATATTGATAGAAGAATCTGTTGCTCCTGAAATATTGGTTTGTAGGGAGCTAGTTTGATGTTCGTCTATAAGAGTAAGGCAGTGAACATTGGCTTTTCGTCATTTGCCTCTACAAATAAAACATTGATGTCAACGGCCGAGTTGGTTCCACTTCTCACGATGCATTGAACCGTAATGTTTGGCTCTTTGGTTTCCATAACGAGAATAGTTAACACCGGCTTCTGCACTTCCACATCTGGAACACGCGGATGTTGGGTTCAACTATTTATGTGGAAGACATTAGCAGCTTTAGAGAAAAAATAGTGCAAGCCAAAACTAAAAAGAAATTATGTTAATTTTGTTAAATTTGTGTAATATTTAATAATCTTGATGCGGCACATGTCTGTTAGAATGTGTTACTCTTTTTTTTTTTTTTTTTTCATTTTTTGGCCATGTTATGACGCATATTAAGGTCCGAGTACTTGGTGACTTGTGTAGAGTTCCACATTGAATGAGGTCGATGAGATTTGTTATATTGGCAGGTCCTCTATATCAAGTTGTGTAGTTACTTAACAAGTTGTTATNGAGAATAGTTAACACCGGCTTCTGCACTTCCACATCTGGAACTCGCGGATGTTGGGTTCAACTATTTATGTGGAAGACATTGGCAGCTTTAGAGAAAAAAATAGTGCAAGCGAAAACTAAAAAGAAATTATGTTAATTTTGTTAAATTTGTGTAATATTTAATAATCTTGATGCGGCACATGTCTGTTATAGAACGTGTTACTCGTTTTTTTTTTTTTTTCATTTTTTGGCCAACTTATGACGCGTATTAATGTCCGAGTGCTTGGTGACTTGTGTGGAGTTCCACATTGTGAGGTCGATGAGATTTGTTATATTGGCAGGTCCTCTATATCAAGTTGTGTAGTTACTTAACAAGTTGTTATTAAAGTCCGCACTAATTAGGAGCCAAAAAAGTGTGTTGGAGCACCATCCAAAAAGTTGTTTTGAGGCAAAAATTACTCCTTTTTGAAGAGCACTATAATCTTTAAGTCAACCTCCAGGTGAAATCGAGAAAGCTGAATTTATCGAGCAACTGTAGATATGTCCAAAGGTCCTTTGGATGAAGTCACCGAAAACATGCCTCAAGAGTATGGAATTCGTACTATACAGAATTCCAATTTGTAGGAGATGGAGGGCTAAAGATGAAAAATTACATGCCTACCTCTACTTTACTAAGANGAATGAAGTCATCCAAAACATGCCTCAAGAGTATGGAGTTCGTACTAGACAGAATTCCAATTTGTAGGAGATGGAGGGCTAAAGATGAAAAATTACATATCTACCTCTGCTTTACTTAGAGAGTATAGGAGATTATTATCTTTTGTCATGTCTTTTCACATTTGTAATTGATTTTGACATTTTTTTTTTGTACCTGGACATTTTGGGTGTGGTAAGTCCTCAGTCGTCTGCCTATGCTTCAGTCATCCGACAGCCCTTCGGTCGTCTGGCAAATCTTCGATCATCCAGCAGGCCTTCAGTGCCATTAGATCCATTTAAAATCAACATAGGCACATTTTTAGCGTGCACATATCATTCAAGTCAATTTTTGGGTGGAGGTGAGTTTTTTATCTTAATTCGATTAGATCTATGTCATCTTATTGCTCTATAGAAAGCCTTAGATTCAACATTTTATCTTTCATTTAGCAGGTGCATGCTTCTTCAAGTCGGCCTTCTAGAAATTAATTTGTTCATGTACCTCATTGGAACACTATACTCATGAGAAGTTTATTAATTTTTTTTTTTCCTTCATCATGTTTTCTTCATTGGATATTAAGCTTTGAATTTAGATATATTTTTAAGGTTTTTTTTCAAATTATTACTTTTTATTTGACTGCTTTATGATGCCGTCTATTCTTCCTAAGGAAGCTTTAATTGCAAAGTCATACTTTTGCTTTACTAGGCATAAACGCTTTTGTTATGTGAAAGAAAAAGTATTGATCAAACTTCATATAATGATGATATTAATAGAGAGATAATGGCAAAAAAAATAATATTGTTTAATGTGATGTTAATGTAGTGATGTGATTCACAAATGTAAACAGAGCACTAGTCAAGATACAAATAGTGTATTTAGGGTGAAGTGATTCCTTTATCTTTCTCCTCACATTATAGAGAGGAAACTTGTGCAATAATTTTATCAATATGCAGTCTTTATCAAGGTCTTCAAAGATGGCCATTCCTTATTTTCTTCTAAGTATGATAATTAATATAAATGGTGATAACTCATCTACCCCGGGAGATTGGAGGAAGAATGTGTGTCAAAAAATTGGAAATAGAGATAGCATAAAAAAGAGCTACTCTACATAGAGGTAAAAAGATGTGAAAGAGAGAGTGTGTGTGAAGATGTCCAGTGGATACAACATAAATTCTATAATGGTTTGATCAATTAACATACATCTAATGTAGGGTTGGCTGTAGAGTTCGCTATGCTATTGAAAAATATAGAGAATTAATTTCAATGAACCAAAGTCATCCAATGAGGAAAATAAAGTGAAAGATAAAATCATGATAAGGACAAATATAACAAGAAGAAATTCTCTAAACAATGAAGTAATGCATTTCTAGAGTGAGAAAAAAAATCGTGGAGAAAGCTCTCGTGATATTAAGACGAAGTAGCATAAATCTATTTGGATGGATCAATATTTACGAACAACATAACCATTTTTACTAAGCATACATGTGCCTAAAGAGTCGACTCCTTTTTGTTAGTTGGGTGGATCAATATTTACAAGCATATATACCTATTTATTATCTTCATTTTTAAGGACTTTAGCTTAGTGTAACTAAGGGTTGACTCCAATGCAATTGATTGATTATGAATGGTTGTGCAACTTATCCTCTATCCGAGTGGTCGGCAATCACACAAGATGATATAACCAAAAGATTTTAAGCTTGTTAACTAATATTATGTATCTTTCTTCATGTGTGGTTTTTTTTTTAATCCCATGCTATCACTTCTCATATATATAGCTTCTTGTTGTAGTAATTTTTGTTAATTACCTTCATAGAAATCTAATTTAGTAAATTTATTTTATCTACAATGCAAAAATATCTTTATATTTTCTCTCAAAAATCATAAATCGGATTTCTCCAATTTTCTTTAAAATGATGCATAATTACAAAAACATGCAAATATAATCATTATAAAAGGCTAATTTTCAATACTAAGTATTCAGGTGACTACATTTTTTTGGCATATATTATAAATATCTTATATTTTCATGAAATTGTTGAAAGTGCTCAAAAATGAAAAATTAAACAAATTAAAATATTAAGTATAAAGAATTTTATATTTAAATTATATTACATTGAGCTACATTGCACTTTAAAATGATACTTTAAAATACTACACTTATTATTATTATTATTATTATTATTATTATTATTATTATTATTATTATTATTATTATTATTANTACATTAAGCTGCATTGCATTTTAAAATGATACTTTAAAATACTCCACTTATTATTATTATTATTATTATTATTATTAAAGTTCTAAATTAGGCAATGTATTTGTATTATTGGAATTGAATGTTAGTTTAAATTTTTGTCCCTCTTATCTTACCATGAATAACCATTTACTACATCTAATATTACACAATATGATTAGGTGGTATATCAAGTACCTCTAACATGAAAGATAGCCTACTCCCTTACATGGCTATTTACACTTATTTAAGTAGTCTTATTTTATGATAAGCATTCAACTCTTACTCATTGATTTATTTCATTCAACCAAGGGGTTGCTCGTGCAAAATTTTTGATCAGTTTAAATTTATATTAATTATAAATTCTTTTATATTAAACTTTATTATGGGTTGTGTACATCAAAAGGATGTTAGCAGTAATCTTAAAAGAGATCTAACGATCCAGAAGAGAAGAGTAGGACTAAGGTAGACCTACTGTTAGGAGAATGTGAGGACTATTTGACCGAATGAGAAAAGCCTTGCGAGCCAAGCCAACTAGTCTAAATCCAACCAAGTCACAAGGTGGACAAGAAGAAGATCTGGCGAACTAAGCATGAGCTATTCGACCGGAAACAAGACAAGAGAGCAATCGAGTCATCCACTGCAAGAAAATCGACTCGATGCGATAGTCTATCCCAGAGGAGAGTTAATCCAAAAGAAGGTCTAGTTCCACAAAGTAACTCCAACTGTTCCATGGAGACCGAAAGGCTCCTCATTGGGAATTGAAGATAGTTAATCAAATAGAATTCGCCGACGAATATCTACCGACCAAGCTCAGCGAACCAAGCTGACCCCATCAATCCGAAGTCAACTAAGTGTAATCAACAGAGCCAAAAGACAACTAAACAATAAGTCCACACTTGTAAAATAAAAGAAATACCCTAATGTGGAACCCTTCCAAAGAAGAGTAAAAATGAAATATCATCATTGTATTATCTCCACTATAAATAAGAAAACATTTTATGAAGAGGAAACACTATTTATTAGTCATAGAAAGGGTATAGTAAATTATATGATTGTCTCTTCTTTAATGGGAACGTTATCGTCCTTTATGAATCATTATATTTTTACATATTGGTAATGAACTTTAACACACTTTGACCCTGAAACCATTGTTGGCACCTCTCTATGTTTGTAACTTTATTCGACATTGTTTCGTGTTTGAAATCATTTGGTCTAATCTCTTTGTGTTCATTTAGTCGATCAAGAGTTGATCAGACGACCGAATGATTTACAGTCAACTTCTCCAAAGGAATTCAATGCAAAGGCTTGCAGCCCTTGGAAAGTATTGTTTTATCATGCAGAGGGCATGTTATCATAATTTGACATGCAGTTTTCCTTCAATCGACGAGCCTGCATAAATTGAATTCCCTTCGGGTGGCTATTGATCTCTCTAATGTCAGACGACGGTTACGTAGTCATTGATATAGATTCGCGGTGTTCTTTGGTTCGATCAGACTTTCTTTCATTCGACCTAAGAGTTGGCCTGCTAGCGCAATGATGAATATTCACACTTTTGCTTTTTTCCTCGTGTGATCTGTTGGATCTCCTCGAGATTCGTGAAGTCATATTTCTGATGCACATAATTAGTTCATTGATTATCTTACTTCTTCGAAAGTGACAGCTTTCCTTAGAATAAGAGAATTAAATAACATAATTGTTTACTTAAAGAGTAATAAATATTGTCAATGATTACACTCCTTAGATTTATGTGTTGCTTTTCTCTATAAATAGAGCGTGATGACTATTTTTTCTCTCTATTTCCCACAGCTTTCCTTAGAATAAGAGAATTAAATAACATAATTGTTTACTTAAAGAGTAATAAATATTGTCAATGATTACACTCCTTAGATTTATGTGTTGCTTTTCTCTATAAATAGAGCGTGATGACTATTTTTTCTCTCTATTTCCCACAGCTTTCCTTAGAATAAGAGAATTAAATAACATAATTGTTTACTTAAAGAGTAATAAATATTGTCAATGATTACACTCCTTAGATTTATGTGTTGCTTTTCTCTATAAATAGAGCGTGATGACTATTTTTTCTCTCTATTTCCCACAGCTTTCCTTAGAATAAGAGAATTAAATAACATAATTGTTTACTTAAAGAGTAATAAATATTGTCAATGATTACACTCCTTAGATTTATGTGTTGCTTTTCTCTATAAATAGAGCGTGATGACTATTTTTTCTCTCTATTTCCCACAGCTTTCCTTAGAATAAGAGAATTAAATAACATAATTGTTTACTTAAAGAGTAATAAATATTGTCAATGATTACACTCCTTAGATTTATGTGTTGCTTTTCTCTATGAATAGAGTATGATGATTGTTTTTTCTCTCTATTTCCCTAATTTTCTTCCCTATATTCGTTTATACTTATGCATGGAGATGTCATGCGCCAAGAGACCAGTGAGTTAAGAAGCACAAATGAGGGATTTTGGGCTTCCCTCTTTGAAGGTTTGTCGTTCTGGGGATGAGAAGAAGGAATAACCTGAAAGTTCTCTTCTGACCTTAAAAAAGACTGATGGAAAGGATGATTGGTCGATTGAGAAGAAACCGGGAGATGATTGAAAGACGACTGACATCAAAAGTTCAGCCGAAGGGACCTGACCTAAACGATCTAAGTTGATTAAACAGCTAGCAATGACAAAGCCTCGGGTGGAAGGGCAGGGAATCATCTGACTCATTGCCACTATTGTAGGTGAGGAGTTGAAAAGGAATGCAAATTTCAAATGTGCAAAGTGTAGCTCCTAAGCCACTTCACCAACTTGTGGCCCAATTGTCATCTTAGGAGGAGGCAAATGGTGACGGCTGCACAACTTCTACCGCTGGAGTTCGTTCAGATTCAACCTCTGATTGGAGAGATTACTCAAGGTGACTCTTCGTATCCGGCAGGCGATCCGTCTGGTTGGAGGTCGTTCAAGGTGATGATGTGCTAATGGAGAATCGAGAGAGGAATCAACTTTTTAGAAAACTGAGGTGATAATTATAAAAATATTTTTTTTCTTAAATCAGACAATAATTTTCTTATAGTCACTGCAATTTAACATGTAAGGTTTAAAAAAAAAAGTTTCCCACCACATAAATTTCTAAAAAGCAGCAAGAAAGTGGTTCCCCAAAAGAGCTGTGGCGACAATCTCATACACAAAACTAATAGAAACTGTCCCAAACAGATACTAAACCTCTGATACTATCACTCGGTTCAATTCACACCACTCTTAAGTCGTACCTAATACTTAAAAGAACTGAATTCACAAATAAACAATTTTGTTTGATTGAAATTAGAATCAAAATGCACTAAAAACTTTTAAGTGCTGATTTATTTTATCTTTGATATTAATTTTATTTAACCGATTATTTGTTAAAGCATACGGTTTGTTTTATGCATCATTTTATATATTATTTTTTCAAAATTTGAATTTAATTTAATAAAACCCAAGAATGATTAAATTTCTCCTGACTTATTTTGAGTTAAAATTCAATTTTTTTTATAAAATAGAAATTTTTACAATCTCAACAAACTAATATGAGAATTAATTTTAGGCAGAAATAATTAAATTTTATGATGAAATTTAGCATATAAACTACTCATAGTAAGTATTCAGTTAAATAAATTATATAATTGATGTGTGCTTAAAAATTTGTGGCGGTAGAGTAATGGATTATCGTCTTAGCGTTGCACGAGAATTCAACACACATTCAAATGAAATGAATCAAGCTGTAATAACACCAGAAGTTTTTACGTGAAAAACCCGTAAAAAGGGAAAAAACACGAGGGTCTGACCCAGTTGTAAAAATTCACTACAAGTTGATGATTACAGATGCCCCCTTTGTCCCACAGGCCGAAAAGGGTTACTAGTTTTCCACGTTAGAACGTCGACTGGTGACGTCTAGTAAGCAGTGGTTGACGGAGGTGAGCTGGCTAACAACAGTCGATGACGATCGACGGTAGTTGACAGTGGTCAGCGGTGATTGGCGGCGTTCAACGGTTGTCGGCGGTCATTGTCGACGGTCAGTGGTGGTCGACGACGATCGACGATGGCAAGGATGATCTTGGACTTGAGCTTCTTCTCAAAGTCTCAAGTTCTTTCTTAAGCCTCCTCTTCTTCACGTGAGGGGTGATGCTCTATTTATAGTATTTTGAGTGCAATTAATGCAGGAATATGAACCATTTTGATCGGACTACCCCGAGAGCTTCCCTTGATCAGATGACGTTTGATGGACATTTGAGTGTCTTAACGATGTCAGAATTGAGCAATCTTAGGCTCTTTGGATTCTTCTTTTCGAGACACTCGATTCGACTATAAACTCGCTAAATTTGACATCCATTTGACTTTTAAAATGCCTCCAGAAATCCTGTAGCAGTGGTTTAATGACTTGATCCGAGCCTGATTTTACTCAGATTGGACTAACTTTTATATCATTAGGTTCGTCTCATCGAACTGATCAGTTTGACTATAATTTTGCTGAAATCAAAGCTTCGGATGACTCTTAATCGAAGTTTGAATGTTTCTTGTTCAAAAAATTGCATTGACATTCGTGCTGATTGATGGAAATTTGTTGGTGGCCTATCAATAATAATGCAAGAAAATAATAATTAAAAAATGTTTTCTGATAATTATTTAAATTTTGAAAAATAAACCTTTAGGGTAACAATGAATCATGAGATCTCATATAAGTTTAAGACATTAGAAATTATGAATATTTGAGTACATATCACTCAATTCCTATGTATTTGCATATTTAACACCTAAAGTTCAATTTTTACATTCATGCCACCAAAGGAAAAGATCTATTTCACTCTGTTCAAAGTTAGAATGATGACATTTTTTTATGTGATATGAAATATTTTTATGTTATAAATGCAAAATATAACATTTAGGTGTTAGTTATGTAAATAATTGCTGGTGACCACAAAAGTTAGCTTTGGATAAATCAGACTTTCTGCGTCTCAACAATAAGTTGGGTGCAAGTTTCATACTTTTCCCTACCAAGGGACTGACAGACATGAAAAAATTAAATAAATATTTTCTAACTAGAACAAATTAAAAAAGAATTTATATACATATCACACAATTTTTATGTATTTACATATGTAACCCCTAAATTTTCATATATATTATTGTGTATTATGAAATTTGTGATGATAAAGTGATAATTTAACGTCTAAACATTGCATAAAAGTCTATAACACACTCAGATAGAAGAGAAATTATGAGAGGAGACATCGTGAAAATTAAAAATACATAGAGCTACTCAGAGTAAGGAATATGAGCATACAAAAATTGATAACCGCAGCTTATAATAGTAGTTTAACTATAACAGTCATAATTGAGGTATGCAAAATGTAGTTATTGGCTACAATAACAGCATCTGACTATAGAAGTTGTAGTATGTGGCTACAATGGTTGTAGTTGGCTGCAGAAGTTGTTGTTGATGACTACAATAGTCATAGTTTGCTATAAAAGTCATAATTGGCGGTGACTACATTAGTATAACAATTGTTGGTGGTGGTCGACAATCTTTGGTGGTAGGCGAAAAACTCTGGGGGCTAGCCACGATTTGGATGATTGCCAATAGTCGTTGAAACTTCAAGAGTTAAAGTTTTATTTAGACAACCCACTCTCTTCTCCTCCCCCTTAAAAGGAAAAAGGGGCATTATTACAATTTTTTAGAGGGAAATGTTAAATTTAGTCAATCTTCCAAAATTGTTAATGAGGCATTTCATATTGGTTCTCTTAATCACATATAATTTTTCTCAATACTTATATGCCTTAAGAACTTTGAAATTAGATTATCTTGGGCTCATTAGACTCTTATAGGAGAGTAAACCAGTCGAGTGGAGCTCGAGCCACCCTCGGCTTAGCTTCAGTGTGATTAATTTTATCGAGCTCGAGCTCAATAAAATGATAATTCGAATGAGTAATTATGAGAGAAAAAATATAAATAACTGATGTGTGCTAGAAAATTTGCGGCGGTAGAGTAATGGATTATCGTCTTAGCGTTGCACGAGGATTCATCACACACTCAGGTGAAAATGAAACAATCAGTGATGACACCAGAAGTTTTAACGTGAAAAACCCGTAAAGGGAGTAAACCACGGGGTCTGACACAATTATAAAAATTCAGTATGTGTTGATAATTACAACGGCCCCTTGTCCAGCAGACGGGAAAGGGTTACTAGATTTTCAGATTACAGCATCGTTTGACGGTGTCCGGTCAACGGTGGTCGGCGATGATTGACGGTGGATGACGGTCAGTAGTGATCGACGATGGTCGATGATGGTCGGCGGTGGTCGACGGAGGTCAGCGGTGGTCGTCGACGATCGGTGGTGATCGACGGATGTCAGCGGTGGTCGACGACAGTCGATGTAGGTCAGTGGTGATCGACGGAAGTCGGTGGTGATCGGCGGAAATCGACGGTGGTCGTCGGTGGTCACCGACGATCGGTGGTGATCGACGAAGTTCGATGATGGCAAAGATGATGTTAGATTTGAGTTCTTTCTCAAAGCCTCAAGTTTTCTCTCAAACCTCCCCCTTCGATGTGAGAAGTGAGGTTTTATTTATAGTTTTTTGAGTGCAATTAATGCAAAAATATGAACAATTTTTATCGGACGGTCCAGAAAGCTGTTTTGATCAGATGACGTTTGATGCACATTTGAGTGTCTTAAGGATGTCAGAATTGAGCAATCTTGAGCTCGTTTGATTTGTCTTGTCAGGACGCTCGATTCGACTATGAACTCGCTAGATTCGACATTCGTTTGATCTTTCAAATGCTTATGTAAATCCTCCAAGAATGGTTTAATGATTTGATCTGGGTTTGATTTGACTCGGATTTGACTGACTTTTATATCATTAAGTATGTCTCATCGAACCGATCAATTTGACTATAAGTTTGCTGAAATCGGAGCTTCGGATGATTCTTAATCAAAATTTGAATGTTTCTTGTTCAAAAAATTGCACCGAGATTCGTGCTAGCTGATGAAAATTTGTTGGTCACGTATCAATAATACTATTTTTTTTATTATTTTTATTATATTAATAATAAATCCTTTAAATTTAATATATTTTGAGTATAATTTGTATTAATATTTTTTAAAACAAGCCAACTCACCAGCTAACGACTTCAGTCGGGGCTAGCTTGAGTTTGACTTGTTTGTTCATTGAGCTCAATTCACAAGCCACTTAGCGAGCCGAGCTCAAGCCGACTCACAAGTCAGGTTGGCTCACTTACACCCTTGACTCTTATCGCCATGCTGCTCGATAAAACTTTATGCGGGCGAAATTTACAGATTCTTTAATCTTCCAATTGATGCTCCAAAATCATAAATTACACTTCAAAAGTTTAATTAGAGTTTAATTGGACTCATATTGGATAATTTTTAGTGACATTAGGTTCATCTCGTCCAAATGTTTAGTTTGACAATAAACTTGTTGAAATCGAATGTTTGTTGCTCAAAATGCATTAAGATTTATGTTTGATGATTAAAATTTATTGAGACGACATTTTTTTTTATAATACTTTGATGTCATAGACATCAAAGTAATTTAATAGTGATATTTTTTATGTAATATTAAAAATTTGAAGTTTTGCATGTAAATTTGAAATTTTATACGTTAGACATGTAAATATGGATTATGTGGTACGTTTGTAAATGCTCCACTGGGGATCATTGATGAAGTTTTTCAACAAATACAGATAGCAAGGTCCAAGGCGTCCTCAAGCTTCGTTGAATTTTGTTTCTGTTTATATTTATTTTGGTCATAGAATAATATAGAGCAGAAAAAAAATGATAATTTTTTTACTGAGAAATGTTTATGCTTCAATTAAAAACCATCACAATGACGATTTCAATTAAAAATCATCCAGAATGCCGATTTTAAAAAACTTACAATCAAACTGACGGTCTAGATGTGGCGAACCCAATGCCACCAAATTTGGTCTAATCCGAGTCAAATCAAGTCTGGATCAAATTGTTAAACCACTTTTAGAAGCTTTCAGTATCTAATTGAAATGGATTTCAAATCTAAAAAGCTTATAATCAAGTCGAGCATCTTAACTAGATGAATCCAGCAAGCATAAGATCATTCAATTCTGACATAATTAAGGCACTCAAATGTTCACAAAATGATGTATGATCGAGAGAACTTCTACAGGCCGTCTAATGAAGTTGTTCGAATTCCTTCCTTATTTGTGTAGCGCTCTCTCCCATACTCTATAGATAAGCCCTACCTTCCTCTTGAGAGTGGACCTAGAGCTAAGCCTGAAGAAGGACCGGGAGAAGGAGCTGAAGCACGGCGTCATTCCTGCACTGAAGATTTGGTGCACTCTTGCAGACACTAACCTACTTCGACCACCGCTTAGACCACCATCAGTTGTTGTTGCAACAAAACCCCTTGCAGAATCACATGTGGTGCGTAATATTAGAGTACATTATGACTAACAAGGCGTTTGACAGAACAATGCACCTCGAAAATGATGCAATGATACAGCATGAAGATGGGGCAATGATACAACATGAAGATAGTGCAACAATGCACCCTAAAGATGGTGCAACAACATACTCTGAAGATGATGTAACAACACACCTGAAAAATGGCATAACAACACAGCAATGTAACAACGTGCCCCAAATATAATGTGACTCTTTGTAATAACTACTTACAATCACTATACTCAGAATATGGTAACCTTCTTTGAACTTCTAAAGTTCTCTTCTTGCATCTCACCACTAAATCGTACATGACCAACTATGACATGTCAAGTTCACTGCTCATGAAGCCCCCAACTGCAGACTCTACAGCTTACAGACATTATCACAGCTCGTGTAATTCCCCACTCCGATCTCTATAACCTATATACTTTATCACAACTCACTACTACGATCTATATGACTAAATATGACTTACTTGGTCCACCGCTCATGCAGCTCCCAACACCTGCTTCTATGGCCTACAGGCGTTACCACGGCTCACCACAACGTCTTATGTGACCAACTATAACCTATTTGGCTCATGGCTCCTATAACTCTCTGCTACAACCTATGTGGCCACCGACACTCATGAAGTAACCATCTATGCCCCACATGGTCAATTAATATTGGCTTTCAACTATAGCTCTACAAGCTGGAGATGTAGCCATCGTTTACAATATTTATGGTGGACTATTGCCTCCATAATAATCAACTATGGCTTTTGCGACTTGTTAAAATTATTAATTTTGAAACACCATTGTATATCAACTATTTAATTCCATCTTCCCTAACTCGGGAATTGTTAGTGATGTCTTAAAAGATTGGAATTGGAATTCTTCTAATGCTCTTTTTAACCATATTGCTCAACCTAAAAAGAAGCATACTATAATTATGAATCTTCTTGATCATCACCCTCTTTCTAATGATCTTCTTTGTCAAGCCTCTAATATTCAAAATATCATTTCTAGTGCTTCTGTTTGTGATTGTGAATTGACCAAACAAAGAGATATATGCTCTTGAATTTCTAAGAAAGAGAATGATGTTAAATTTTTGTATCAAAAGGCTAAAGTCAGGCATACTTCCAAATTTATTAAAGAGATTTATGTTAATAATGTTTATATTCACCACCAGAATGACATTGTATGAAGCTATCTCTTTTTGTTGTAGTTTGCTAAATAGTCATACTAATAATGATATTATTTGTGATGATTTATTTTCTATAAATAAACAAAGTTATAAAAATAGGTTTTATGCTTTTGTTGGAATCTTTTTTTCTTGAAGATGTTTATTGAAATTCTTAAAGGTTTCACTTTTCTTTATTGGTGACGGTGTTTAGCTTCATTCTTCTAGCACTTTTTTGTGTTCGTGGATACCACTCTATTTTGTTATGATTTTTGTTGATTTTTTCATTTATCTTGTACATGTTAATTTGTACTATCTTTCTTCTATTCATTTGTTGTGTGGATATGAGTTTCTAATATCTAAAGGGACAAGCTTCACGAGACCATTGGGGTCTCTTTGGCAATTATTGAAACTCTAGTGTTTCTTCGAGCTGCTAAAGCTTTCACCAAAATTTCATAGAGATTCCTTCTTCTTTTACCTTTTCTTGGGAAAACTTTTAGATTTCTTTTCTTTTTCGTGTTTTTTTGCTGCTTCTTTGGGTTTTGGGGCTTTGCTCCTTTTTCTTCATGGAGTCTTCTTTCCCCCCTCTCCGTTCTTCTTCTTCCCATTCTACTTCCGGTCTTATGCTGGTGTTAAGTTGGAAAGGATTAGTTTCTTCTAATATATCTAATTTTCTAGTTTTAATCTATCTTATGTGTCTTGCTCAGATGATAAGGTTGTTTTCTCTGATGAGAAGATTGATATTGGATCTAAACAATGGAATCTCATGTTGGTTTGTCATGTTCTAGACAGTAGATCTTTCTATGAGAATCTCCTTCAGTTGACTGGTAAAATCTAGAAATTAAAAGGTTTGGTTGATCTTCTTTCTTTAAGTGAGGGTTTTTTCTGTTTAAATTTACTTGCTCTGAGGATTTTGATATTGTTCTTTTGGTAGCCCATGGTTTAATCTTTGTTTTTCTTCTTTTTGTATTTTTCTTCTTTGTTTTTATTTTCTTTGGTTTTTATTGTTTTGTTTGTTTGTTTATCTTCTTATATTAAATATCAATTGTTCTTAGGAATATTTTTATTCCGTAGTTCATGAACGAATATTTTTTTTTTTTTTGTGTTTCTAATTTTTCTTTGTTTTGATTTTTTTATTTAATTATATACTTGTTTTGTTTCTTTGATCTTTTAATTCTGTAGTTGCTGGGGTTTTTTAGTGTTTATGATTTTTTTTATATTTTTCATTATATTTCTTCTGATTTTATTTTATTAGTATCATGATATCTCTAGTTGTGTTGGGTTTTAGCTATGATATACATATTCTTTGTACTGTGACTTTACCATTCTTTAAGAATTATATCTTGGTATCGTTTACTCTTTCATAAAATTTGGATGGATATTTGGTTTCAATCATTTAATGAATGTGTCTTTTTATTGGGATATTATTTCTTTTACTATTTCAAGCTGCAATTACTTAGTATTGCTTTGGATTTGGTTGAGCTATTTTTTATTCTTATTTTGCCACTCTAAAGATTGTGACTTTGTCTGATTTTATGATGATGTGATGTGCATTGTTCTTAATTTTGTAGTTTTTGATGGTTGTTGCTCGTTGTTGCTTTGGTTGGTTCTTCGTTGTTTTTTCCTTTATATCCTGTTGTTGCAATTCTAGGCATGGCAATCTATTAATGGTTCTTGTGGTTTCCATTGATTGGCATTTGTACCATGGTGTTGTTCAGTGTTTTGAACATTGGTGACGCAGAGGGCTGTTGCCCCTCGTGGCTTTGGTTAGTTGTCCGTTGCTTGTCCTTGGGATGTTATTGTTGCGGTTCCTTATGATGGCTGCTGCTCGTTATGGCTTTGGTTAGTTGTTGCTTGCTTTGGGATGCTATTGTCGAGGTTCATGATGGAGTTTTCACTTGCTGGTTCTTTTGGTTCTTTGCTAGCTTTTGTGCCTTGGTTGTGCTTATATTTTTGCTCTTGGGTTCTTGATTTGATTGGGGTTGACTCCTTTTGTTTAAAGTCTGTCTGTATCTATCTTTTAGAGTTGTATTACTCTATCTATGTTTGTTTATACTTTATTTTATTTTAATAAATGTTGACTAAGCTCTCATTTCCCCCAAAAAAGAATCTAATATATTTGAGTAATGTTATTTTTTCCTATTTTTAAATAAGGCCAAGTGTCAACCTCATTTTGCTAAAAATAATGAAGACAAATCGCATTTACGACTTATTACGTGAATCATGGCGAAGTTAGTGGGATTTACATAAATAGTATTTATCTATATATATTTGGAAAAAAAAATGGTTGAATAATGTTCTAGGTATTAAGCGCTTATGTAATTAATACTAGGGCTGTAAACGAGCCGAACACAAGGGAGCCCAGGCTCAGCTCGTGTTCGGCTCGTTTATATTTCNTTAGAAGAAAAAAAAAAGACAAATCGCATTTACGACTAATTACGTGAATCATGGCGAAGTTAGTGCGATTTATATAAATAGTATTTATCTATATATTTGGAAAAAAAATGGTTGAATAATGTTCTAGGTATTAAGCGCTTATGTAATTAATACTAGGGGTGTAAACGAGCCAACACTAGGGAGCCTAGGCTCAGCTCGCGCTCGGCTAGTTTATATTTCGAGCTCAAAAAGTGTGTTCTTGTTCAGCTCGTTTGCTTAGCAAGCCGAACACGAGTCGTTCACGAACAAAGAGTCGTTTTGACAACTCTAGTCACGTAGTCATAAGATGTTAAAGATTAGGACGAGATTTAAAACATCATTTGAATTTAATTTAATAATTTTTATTTTATTTTCTTAATTAATACTTTTAATTGATNACGAGTCTTTCTCGAACAAAAAGTCGTTTCGACAACTCTAATCACGTAACCATAAGATGTTAAAGATTATGACAAAATTTAAAACATCATTTGAATCTAAATTAATATTTTTTATTCTATTTTCTTAATTAATACTTTTAATTGATTATAAATCTTTGTAGCCTTATAATCAATTATTTTTTAAAAAAATAAAACTCATCACTAATTTAAAATAATCAATTAGGTAAAACAAGCCGAACACGAAAGAATAAATATTTATTCGTGTTATTAATGTTCGACTTATTAACTTAATGAACGAGCTGAACACGAATTTTTTAAGAAGTCTAACAAGAACTATTCGCGAACAACAAATCTTTTTGACAGCCTTGTTTGGTGGAAAAAGTGCACCGTGACTTTCCGCGTTTGGGCCCCAGGCACGGAGTTGAGCGGATTTTGCATAATAAAATATGTCAGCCAGCGAAAGCTACGGAGAGAAAATGATGGCCGCAACGCGGTGATTACGGTGATAGATAAAAGTTTGAAGGACATGATTTTTCGGTTGAGCGGATTTTGACTTTAATAAAGAGCGATAAATTCTAAGTTGAAATGGCGCAGGGATTAAGCTGAGCCAATTTATGATATATTTAGTAACTTTATTAATATTTAATATTTTGATAACAAATGTACAGCATAAATTTGATGGGTTTGAAAATTATGTTTTTAAAAATAGAGCATTGATTTTTTTTTTTTTTTTTAAGGCAAGCTGAGCGTCTTAATATCGGAAAAAATTTTAGCTTGGAGTCTGGACGTAGAGTAATGTCCGGACAACGGAGATGATACAGCAGGAAGGAGTGGGGCTCGGACTGCCGTTGTACTGTATCATGTTCGTTGTACTCCAGACGCAATATTTTCTCCTGAATACCAACCGCACATTGAAGCACAATATTAGATTGTCTATGAATAAATATATAGAGAATCATGAGAATGGGTACAACGGGATTGGAGATTTCACATGTGGAAATGAAAAACTCGTAATAAAATAATATTTCATTAAAACATATTTTATGAAACATAAGTAATATTTGGGTACGTGTCCAAACGGTCAACGACCACGATACACTTGATCGTAGTCTGGAAATGAAAAACTCGTTATAAAATAATATTTCATTAAAACATATTTTATGAAACATAAGTGATATTTGGGCACGTGTCCAAACAGTCAACAACCACGATACACTTGATCGTAGTCTGGAAATGAAAAACTCATTATAAAATAATATTTCATTAAAACATATTTTATGAAACATAAGTGATATTTGGGTACGTGTCCAAACGGTCAACAGCAACAATACACTTGATCGTGGAGTTTTTTTTTTCTCCCCTCTCTGCAACGATCGGGAAATCGCCATCATTGTCCGGATGCTGCGCTACGTCATCCGGACGATGTACGCAAAAATTTTTCTATGAAACGAAGCAAAAGAAAAACTCGATGAAATTAGCCTTAATCTATCAAATAAAATAAGTAACATTGGGCTATCAAAGGTGTTCTACAAATCGAACCGCAGGAGAAAAATCAACATCCAACCAACTAGAAGTGGTATACTACTCAAATGGGATGCAAAAATTACAAAAGAAAACGCTAAACTATTGATCAATGGTACTAAAAAAAAATGAAAGTATAATTGTTTTCGTTAGAGAAATCTAGAAATTTGGCAGGCTTGTTCTCCAGATACGAAATGTTAAAAGCGAGTGACAACGATAGTTTTGGTTCTCTAAATAATTTGACAATGTCACCAATGCCGCCTTCCTGCAATCCTCCGTGCCAAATGTAAGTCCTTTTGCACTATGACAAGAGGCACATTTTTAGTAGTTGATGTAAAATCAATGATAATCATGAGTTATATGAAAAACAGCAAAAAATAATGGCAATGACTTCTGTAATTTTGGAGATTATTATTATATTTGGAATGCAAAGCAATTCAATAGAAAAAGAAGAAATCAAACATTCTGGAGTTTAGAGAGAGATGTATATCATGCAATGATTGAGAATAAAACTATGGACGAAACTATGGACGAAAATTCGCGCCCCCTCCTCCCTCGATATGATGATAAGAGAGTTTTACGTTAAGGGTTTCAGATCAAATTTTATAGAAACTACACAGATATTTTGCGCTTCGGCGGTGCGCGGCCGTGAAGCTATCATCCAAACAACTTTTTTTTATCCGCAGTCACGGTGCGCTGCCGCCAAAGCTATCATCCAAACAACTTTGATTTAGGATTTAATTTTTAATGGTGTTAACATCAATATTAATATCAGATATTAAAAAGGACAATCAAAAATAGAGATTATTCATGTTTGTATGCCATCCTTTGTGTTCACCTCGGAATATGTTTCATCATCTCGCATTAAGATACATGTCGCCGGTTCACATGCAAGAATTAGACAATATAGGTATCATTAGGTAGTTTCAATATCTAGGGCATGCTAGTGCAGTCCATTTTACGAATTGAGGTTATTCAAACAGTTTTGATGGTAATGAAGGCAATTCAAGCCCAAATCGCAATTATTACGCCGAAAATCTTCAATCATGTAAGGCCCATTGTTGACTAAATTTGACACTCAAAATGCACTAATGCAACACGTTTTATGGATGGACATCGTTTAAGCAGTTTCAATGATAATTGAAACAACTTTATTTTTATTCCCGTCAACATGTTTTATAAATGGACATCGTTTAAGCAGTTTCAATGATGATTGAAACAACTTTATTTTTATTCCCGTGATGTCACGCATTCAATGATCCTAGCGTTCATGATAGAAACTACCCAAGAATTTTCGATATCCTAATTATGATGGTATAGACATTGTGACAGAATGCAGTTCAAGCAGATTTGAGTTGATTTTTTATCTTTTTACTATATGCAAAGCGGGGGACAAATTGGACATCTTCCTTAAGGCAATTTTGGCATTTCAAATTCATCAATTGAGTCCATCTTACAAGACAAGCGATCATCAGTTACTCCATCTGATGTGATGTGTCTCGACCTTGATTTATGTCATGTTTTAGCAATTAGCCATCAAACATCATTTTAATAATCTTAGATGTGCTTAATTATATCGCAAAGTGGAGCAATTAGCCATCAACCATCATTTTAATAATCTTCGATGTGTTTGGTTATCTCGCAAAGTGGAGCATGTCAGGAGATCAATACTGATGTGTTTGGTTATATCGCAAAGTGGAGCATGTTTGGAGATCAACAAAAACTAGAAAGCAACAACCGTTTTGAGGGAAAAGACACACAAATTGAAGAAACCGAATTAGAAGAATAGGGGAGTACCATTGTTAGCAAACCAAACCGACTTTTGTAGATTAGATAGACAGATATTTATGATATATTATATACATCCAGTTTATCAGAATCAAGATAGCGATTTCTGAAAAAGAAAAGCCGCATATGCTAGGAAATAAATAGACGATTATAAAGAAGATAAATTATTAGAATATCCACATTAATGGGATAACCTCTCAATTAACTTACTTAGGGTCACACGTTTTGCATGAATGGCACATAGATTTGCATCCTCAAACAACTCTACTAAGTAGCTTTCGGCTGCCTGCAAGAAAAATATTTGCAATAAAAATGCATCTTTTATAATATGAAAATACAGCAAGCAAGCTACAAAAAATTTAGAATAATCACGCCAGTACCAATTATCAACCACATGCAGAAGGTGTCATAAAGAAATTCTAGATCATCACATGAAGGCCTGTCCCACAAGTACACAAGATACATTTGATATCTACCGGTTGTAATTGATACAATTTCGTTTAGGTTGTCTTAAAGCTATGTTGTAAAGGTATTAGACGTGAATCTTGAAGGGGTAGAAAGAGACGAGAATCAAATGCAAGAGTTACAAGTTCATGAGACAAAATCAAATAAAAAAAATTAATAATTGAACAAATTCAATATTTTTAAGATTTCTAACATAATAGGCATATGTCTCAATTCATTTTTTTGAATTTATATGATCTTAGTTTTCTGGGAAGTATTTTCTCAAGTTGGGTCTCATGTCGAAACAAAAAGGCGGACTGCTTTTATCCCTCAGGATAGTGCGATCTAATCATTTGTGACTCTCTCTTTTTTTTCTTAGCCGCATGAGTTATAATAGAAGCCTCAACTTACTTATAGAGTTGATTTCTTAAGCAACAAAAGGACTGCAACACGTACATCTGATACCACTTAGCCACCCAAGGAGAGCAAATGTGGTTGCCAACACGCCCAATAGAAAATCCTCCCACAGCACGGCATGGTGTCAACTAAATGGCATGATGATTGTGTCAAATTAGCGAAAATGTGCCAATCTGACTTAGTCTAATGTCGCATCTCCTGATTAGTAATTTACAAATATTAAATGCCAACATAAAGTGTCACCAATTAATAAAATGTATATATGATCATAATTTATTTAATGGAGATCATGAATCATTAAAATTTATGTGCAATCATCTACACATGAATTGTAAGCTACACATGCCTTCTGCCGTATGAAAATTTTCTGATGTATCATTAAAATTTATGTGCAATCATCTACACATATGGACTGTAAGCTGCACATGCATACCTAAGTCTAATTTACATATAAATGCAAATACAAAAAAAAAAAACTATGTAATAGAATTTGCATATCTCGCCCAATTGACAATTGATCACCTCGAAGTGAACACCCTAAAACTTTTATTTCATACAACAACAAAAAGTTTTTATCTCACTAAGTGGGGTCAGCTACATGAAAAAACGTAAAATTACAAATATTAAATTTTTTAATATTTTCTAGCTCATAATTTAATTCTAAAATCATTTAAAATGAAAATAGACTTTTAGCTCAAATTATTTTCTCCTCATAACACATAATTACCTTGAATTGAAGTTGNGTCGACCCTTGCGACCTGTGTTTAGTGTAAAAACTCAAACACAGTTTCGTATAAGCTGACAAAACATGCGAATCAAACGGTACGGCGTCGTTTTGAAAACGCTGCCCGCACTTATAAACTACCCCCAAACGGACCCTTAGTGAACGAGTTAAACACGAACCGTTTAACAGCCCTAGTTAATACCGCAGTGCATCGTCACTTTCCGCGTTTGGGCCCCAGGCACAGAGTTGAGCGGATTTTGTATGATAAAATATGTCAGCCAGCGAAAGCTACGGAGAGAAAATGATGGCCGCAAAGCGGTAATTACGGTGATAGATAAAAGTTTGAAGGACATGATTTTTCGGTTGAGCGGATTTTGACTTTAATAAAGAGCGATAAATTCTATGTTGAAAAGTTGCAGGAATTAAGCTGAGCCAATTTATGCTATATTTAGTAACTTTATTAATATTTAATATTTTAATATCAAACGTACAGCATAAATTTGATGGGCTTGAAAATTATGTTTGTAAAAATAGAGCATTGATTTTTTTTTTTTTTAAAGGCAAGCTGAGCGTCTTGTCAAATATCCGAAAAAATATTAGGTTAAAGTCTGGATGCAAAATAGTGTCGGAACAACAGACATGATACAGCATGAAAGAGCGGAGCTCTGACCTCTATAATACTGTATCACGTTTGTTGTACTACGAACGTAATATTTTTTTGTGAATACCAACCGCACATTAAAGCACAATATTAGATTGTCTATGAATAAATATACAGAGTTGTCAGATTGGGTACAGCGGGGTTGGAATTTTCACAAGTGGAAATGAAAAACTCGAAATAAAATAATATTTCATTAAAACATATTTTATGAAACATAAGTGATATACTTGATCGTGGAGTATTTTTTTTCCCCTGTAACGATCAGGGAATCACCGTCATTGTCCGGATGCGGTGCAACGTCGTCCGGACAACGTACGCAAAAATTTTTCTATGAAACGAAGCAAAAGAAAAACTCAATGAAATCAGTCTAAATCTATCAAATAAAATAAGTAACATTGGGCTTCAAAGGTGTTCTACAAATCAACATCCAACCAACTAGAAAATAAAATAAGTAACATTGGGGATCAGGGAATCACCGTCATTGTCCGGATGCGGTGCTACGTCGTCCGGACAACGTACGCAAAAATTTTTCTATGAAACGAAGCAAAAGAAAAATTCAATGAAATCAACCTAAATCTATCAAATAAAATAAGTAACATTGGGCTTCAAAGGTGTTCTACAAATCAACATCCAACCAACTAGAAAATAAAATAAGTAACATTGGGGATCAGGGAATCACCGTCATTGTCCGGATGCGGTGCTACGTCGTCCGGACAACGTATGCAAAAAATTTTCTATGAAACGAAGCAAAAGAAAAACTCAATGAAATCAGCCTAAATCTATCAAATAAAATAAGTAACATTGGGCTTCAAAGGTGTCCTACAAATCAACATCCAACCAACTAGAAAATAAAATAAGTAACATTGGGCATGAGAAAAATCAACATCCAACCAACTAGAAGTGGAATACCACTCAAATGGGATGCAAAAATTATAAAAGAAAACGCTAAACTATTGATCAATGGTACTTAAAAAAAATGAAAGTATTAACTCTTTTCGTTAGAGAAATCTAAAAATTTGGCAGACTTGTTCTCCAGATTCGAAATGTTAAAAGCGAGCGACAACGATAGTTTTGGTTCTCTAAATAATTTGAAAATGTCACCAATGCCTCCTTCCTGCAATCCTCCGTGCCAAATGTAAGTCCTTTTGCACTATGACAAGAGGCACATTTTTAGTAGTTAATGTAAAATCAATGATAATCATGAGTTATATGAAAAACAGCAAAAAATAATGGCAATGCCTTCTGCAATTTTGAAGATTATTATTATATTTGGAATGCAAAGCAATTCAATGGAAGAAGAAGAAGAAATCAAACATACTAGAGTTTAGAGAGAGATGTATAACATGCAAAGATTGAGAATAAAACTATGGAACGAATATTCGCACCCTCTCCTCCCTTGATATGATGATAAGAGAGTTTTACGTTAAGGGTTTCGGACCAAATTTTATAGATTCTACACAGAGATATTTTGCGCTTCGGCGGTGCGCGGCCGTGAAGCTATCATCCAAACAACTTTTTTTCTTCCGCAGTCACGGTGCGCTGCCGCCGAAGCTATCAAAACAACTTTGATTTAGGATTTAATTTTTAATGGTATTAACAATAATATTAATATCAGATATTAAAAAGGACAATCAAAAATAGAGATTTGTGTAAGTAATTCATGTTTGTATGCCCATCCTTTGTGTTCACCTCGGAATATGTTTCATCATCTTGCATTAAGATACATGTCGCCGGTTCACATGCAAGAATTAGACAATATAGGTATCATTGGGTAATTTCAATATCTAGGGCATGCTAGTGCAGTCCATTTTAAAAATTGAGCTTGTTCAAACAATTTTGATGGTGATGAAGGCAATTCAAGCCCAAATCGCAATTATTACGCCGACAATCTGCCATTTTCACGGTACTTGGTTGTTTCAATCATGTAAGGCCCATTGTTGAGTAAATTTGACACTCAAAATGCACTAATGCAACACGTTTTATGAATAGACATCGTTTAAGCAGTTTCAATGATGATTGAAATAACTTTATTCTTATTCCCGCGACGTCACACATTCAATGATCCTAGCCTTCATGATATAAACTACCCAAGATTTTCCGATATCCTAATTATGATGGTATAGACATTTTGTGACAGAATGCAGTTCANAAAATAGCATGTACTTCTATATCAAAATAATCCGTTTAATGTGTAGAAGACAATGGAATGACTTTTGATGATTTTAATAAAAGTTAAAATTATGTGTATAATTTATTTAGAGCATTTTACATTTATGCCTTAAGAAATCTAATTATATATCAAATCACAAGTGGAAGACCGCATCAATTGAATAGAATGAAGGGGCAAACGAAAAAATTCAAATAGATTTCAACATGGACAACAATGTATTACATTCACAAGTCATTTAGGTTTTGCTAAGTGGTGAAGATTTGAAGGAATCTAAACTTTGAGAAGCTCATCGCTTGAGATACACCACCTTTCCAAGAATTTACAAGATAAAATGAAATTTGAAGAATCATTTAGATGGCCCAAACCAAAAAAATTTAATTGTGGGAGCAGCTAGCATATGTAATGAAGTTTATCAAGAACCGAGCCGATATTTGCAAACCTTGCCTATTCTAACCTAGAAGTAGGTTGATATATCTATTGACCTCAAGGTAGGATTGCATATATCATCATAATCTCATAATGTGATTTAGGTAGTACTCTAATGAAGAGCGTACGCCTACTTCCAATTTGACAAACCCAATGCTAGATCAGATAACACGACAATTATGGCAGAATATTCAAGAAGCAATGGGAACTTGGCTAGATCACACAGATATATTCACCTACAATGCAATGTACAATCTTAAAGAGCAATCCAAAATCTAAAGAATAAACTGATAACGTGTCCTTAGCTACAATAGTAACAATCAAACAAGCGTTGGAATGGCTCAATTCACAGCGTCATATGGATAAAAGTGTAGATCATTTAGATGAAACAACATAAGAGAGGGCCATCATGGAACTTCAAATGGAGAATGAGAAAATTGGAAAGTTTAAAATAATTAAGAAATAACTCCATGTGGTGAAAGTACGATGACCTCCCAAGAAAAAAATCAATCAATTTGGTTGAATAGAAAAGCTCAAACCACAGCACAATTAACCATTCAAAACTTTAGCTCAGGTGGGACCAATTGTTTCCTTACCGATTCTATGACTTCAATCAACCGATGTGCAAATTGCAATTACTTCATATCAATGCACTTAAACATCAAATCCTCAACCCAACGCGCATTTTTGGCATGACCCAACAAAAACGAGACTTTTGGCTTAATAAAACAAGCACTTTGTTATAAAAAAAAACATCCATAGTCAAAGTTCTTTGGGCCTTTGACCATTCTAGATCAAACAACAGGTTAAATGGACAGTTGAGATGAAAATAAGAAAATAGAATCCTTATCACTTCATCAATGGGATACAATATTACTGAGAAAATTTAGAAACCTAAAACTACATAATTTTCTGGTTCTTCGTGAGATTGTTGACCAGTTTTGGGTATGGCTATTTAGTTTCGATGGTCTTCGTGAGACTTTTCACTAGTTTTGGGTAAGGCCAATGAGTTCCGACCAGATTTTGGTTTAATTTACAATACTCTAAGCTGACTGACAAGTTTATGTTTGGTATGAAAAAGTGTCCAGCCGACCAAGGCAACTAGAATGAAATCGATTTATGACATTCAATGAATAGGAATGTGAAATATGATTGATATATCATGCATGGAACCTGATCTGACTCTACAATTTTGTTTCATGTCATTAAAGATGCCTTTAAGATCTCTAACATGTAGGTGAACTGGAAAAGTGCTACTTAGAAAGCCAACCACCAATTATCCCCATCCTCCAATCCAATTTAAGAAAGCAATATATTAATGATTAGATACAATTATTTTATTAAGCTATCCTATGAGTGAAGAGAATAAAGTGGAGGCAAAACCCTTCTATGATACCAGGATTTACCAAACAACAACGGGAGCGGTCCTATAGCTCTTCGACGTGTGCGTTCCGCGAACAAATCCGTAACCCAGCTAGCACTCCTGGATTGAACCGGACCAGGTTGGATCCCTATTGATGAGCTGGCAGGTCCTCTTGGGCCACTCCTAGTTGTCCTATTATCATAAATTTATTTTTTGTAGGAGTCTAGAGTTAGTTTTCGTTAGTTTTATTTTGGACAATCGTCGGCGTTCATTTCTCCCTATGAGGGTTGTATTTGAGGGTTTAGGTGGTGCTCTAGCTGTTTCTCTCCCTCAATGTGGTGATTATCTTCCCTATCCCCTTCCATATGCTCTCCACGTCACTCCCAATTGTCCTCCACTATTGCAGCCACCGCCGCTGATTTCATTGCAGTTTTTTTCAATTCCAGACATTTTTCTTCGTTGTGACTGCCTCGAATAACTATCCTCTTGTTGTCATGCATCCCCCATCGCTGCCACCATCATCCCAGCTTGTCTTCCCATTGTTCCATCCATCCAGATCCCTTTTTCCTGCAGCCTTGTGGTTGTTCCAACCACCACTGTCGTGCACGTTGTAACAGTACCGCTATTCAAGCCTCAGCCATCAATCCTTCCCTTCCCACACGTCATCTCAAAAACATGCGCCCTATCCCTTCCCACCTATAGTCATCATCCAATACAGTTGTTCCACATTGTTAACTAATGCATGTTTGTTGTCTGGAATCTGAGGAACCGCTACCTAGATATTTTCTACTTGTTGACCATCTCTTCCACCACCCTAACACCTTCCAACCCCTCGTTGATCATCACTATCACCCTGAGATCCACCCTAATTTGATTTGGATTGTTGAGTATGTTGTTATTTTCCTTTCAAGTGTGTTAGTTGTAAGCTACAATTTAACAACGTGAACACAAAAGCTTCGATGAATGAGGTCGACGTGTGGGAAGTATTTCTAGTGTCACAGGTTTGGGCATAGTGAAACAAATTGTACAACTAGAAGAATGAACTCTTTCACTGATCAAAGAGCAGTTGAAGAAATAAACGGTGATTCAGGAGAAGATGAAGACTTCAAAAAGGATTCCCAACTTCCAGTTAACAAGGAAAAGATGTCATTGATTCCAATTGAGTCCAGAAGAGAGATTTCAGCTGAGTTAATGGTAATTGTTCTAGAAGGAAGTAACTTCGAGGTAATAAGCATTCAAGCGGAGTATGAGGTGTGGTGTATCGAACTACCTTTTGGCAGGCATTGAGAAGAGCATCAACAGAACCTAGTATTAGATGTCCAAGAGAGTCATGAGTTTGTGGAGTCGATACTAGAGACAGAACAACATCAAATAAGAGGATTTCATAATTTTCAGATATATAGTCTACGTCCTAAGTTTCCTCGGTTGAGGGAGGTCCAGCATGTCGGAGATGAGGCTCTTTGATGTCGCTTATTGAAAACTATATGGAGTCAGTTAAGTGTAAAAGTTTGTTCAGTAGTGCACCCCCAACAGATGATCGGACATGAGGGATAAACTACAACTTTAAAAATTATTTTCGGAACATAGTGGGAAAGAAAATTCTGCAATGGGATTCGAGTCCTATCCAAGAAGAAAAAGATGTCTCTCTTAAGTGATTGCTAGTGAGAGTTGCTCAATCTGACATAAATTTCATCTCATATTTGATTCTTCCTTGCACACTTGTTTATCAGATACATCCAGTGAAGTATGGGGAGTGGAAGAGGCAAACACCAGATTTAATGGCATGAGAATCTACGTCGATGTGCAGCTTCAGCTCAAGTTGTGTCAAAAAAGAATAAATACTTATTCCATCAAGATGTACTTTGGAATAGCAACGCCTAAAAGATTGATTTACCGGGGGATTATGACATTTCTATTACCTTCAATGTGGCAGATTTGACTTCAAATTATGAGAACACAGAAGCTTCGATGAATGAGGTCGAAGCTCTCCCAATCCCAGGAAACGAACGTCGAAGCAGTCATGTAGATCCTGACGCGGGAATTCTGTGACCTAGTTAGCGCTCTCCTAGTTCGGTCCAAGTTGGGTCCTATTTGAGGAGTCGGACCAGTTCTCTTGGCCCACTCCTAATTATCTTATTATTATATATTTATTTTCATAGGAGTTATTTTTTAGTGAGTTTTATTTAAGACAACCATCGATGTTTGTTTCACTCTTAGAGAGTTGTATCTGAGGGTTTGGTGGTGTTTTGGTTGTATCTCTCCCGAGGAGGTGATTATCTTCCCTCATCCCTTTTCACATCCTCACCACGTCACTCCCGACTGCCCTCCATTATTGCAGGCGCCCCAAAACTACCGTCTTTGCTACCTTCAAAGTGGCAGTTTTGACTTCATAGTACAAGAACACAGAAGCTTTGATGAACGAGGTCGAAGCTCCCCAATTCCTGAGAAACTAATGTCGAAGCAATCGTGTAGATCCTGATGTGGGAGTTTTGCGACCCGGCTAGCGCTCATGAACCGGACTGATCCAAGTGGGGTCCCTTTTGAGGAGTCGGGTTGGTCCTCTTGAGCCACTCCTAATTAACCTATTATTATATATTTATTTTCATAGGAGTCAAATGTTAGTTTTTTGTGAGTTTTGTTTAGGACAGTCATCGATGTTTGTTTCTGTCTTCAAGAGTTATATTTGAGGATTTGGGTGGCGCTCCGGTTATATCTCTCCCGAGGAGGTGATTATCTTCCCTTATCCTCTTCCAGATCTTCACCACATCACCCTGATCGCCCTCCATTGCTGCAGGCGCCCTAGAACCGCTCTCGTCTCTCCTTTCACAGCAATTTTTCTAATTTTAAACACCTGTCCCCTGCTACCTTTAATGTGGTAGATTTGACTTCATACTACGAGAACAGAGAAGCTTTGATGAACGAGGTCGAAGTTCCCCAAGTCCCGAGAAACTAATGTCAAAGCAATCGTGTAGATCCTAACGCGGGAGTTCTGCGACCCAGTTAGCGCTCCTGGACCGAACCAATCCAAGTTGGGTCCAATTTGAGAAGTTGGGTCGGTCCTCTTGGGTCACTTCTAATTACCCTGCAATTATATATTTATTTTCATAGGATTCAAATGTTAGTTTTTTGTGAGTTTTGTTTAGGACAGCCATCAATGTCTGTTTTTCTCTTTGAGAGCTTTATTCGAGGGTTTGGGAGATGCTCCAGTTGTATCTCTCCCGAGGAGGAGATTATCTTCCTTTATCCCCATCGATATCCTCACCACGTCACCCCGACCGCCCTCCATTACTACTGGCGCCCCAAAACCGCCCTCATCTCTCTCCTCATTGCAATTTTTCTAATTTCAGGCGCCTGTCCTTGCTGCCCCC
>JXCR01134951.1:253700-313974 GCA_002079205.1 Phalaenopsis hybrid cultivar
AGGGCTCTTTGTCCTAATTCGAGGACATTGGATACTGGGGAGGTGGCTTTCTTTTCTCTTCTTCTCTGTTCCCTGTCTATAAGGGAGGTGGCTGGTTTTGTTTCGGTGGTTGTTGAAGATTTGGCTAGGGGAGACTGCGGGGGAAGCTTTCTTTTCTTTCGATTTAGTTGCCTGTGCTGTTGTGCTTTAGCATTCTTGAGGTACTCTCTTCTTCCCCTCTGGTAGTGCCTCGTTGCTCTTCGGTTTTCTCTTGGCCGAGCCTTAAGCTTACCTCTGATGGGTAANAATCCTACGGTAGATAAAATTCACCTAAGTATTCAAGCTCCTGTTGTAGATGCCACACTTTTAAACTTAAGCATGTTATCATCCAAATGGTGCAGAACTACCAATTTGGGGGAACCCCGTATGAGGATCCAAACTTACATTTGACAAGTTTCTTAGAACTTTTCACCTTATTTCGCTATAATGGCATTTCCAATGATGTTGTTAGACTTAGGCTTTTTTCCTTTTCTTTTAGGGATAAAGTCAAAATTTGGTTGAATTCATTAGCACCTGGATCATTTATAACATGAAATGAACTCGCTAAGTAATTCCTTGCTAAGTATTTCCTGCCTTTAAAAATGGCAAAGTCAAGGAATGATATTATTTCATTTTGTCAGCATGAATGTGAGTTGATATATGAGACTAAGAAGAAATTTAAAGAACTTCTAAGGAAGTTTCTGCATCACACTCTGCCTGATTGGCTTATTATCCAGACATTTTAGAATAGTTTAGTAGGATCCCTTAGATCTAATATCAATGTTTTCGTTGGTGGTTTGCTCATGTTGAAGCCATTTAATGAGGCCTATTCTGAGGAGATGGCTACAAAAAACTGTCAATTCCCTGCTAAGAGAGTAAACCTGAAGTTGGTAGCTAATGTACATGACACTGATATGCTTTTGATTTTAACTTCTCAAGTAGCAAGTATATATAAAAAGTTAGACCAATTTGTAATGAGTCAACCTTAAGTACCACCGTTAATTGACGAAAATTCATTTGAACAATTGGATGACGCTAATGATTCATCATATGAGACTCTAAACATGATAAAAAATCGACCTACCAATCCTTATTCCAATTTCTACAACTCAATTTAGAAGAACCACCCTAACTTTAACTAGAATAACAATTATGGTAGAGGAAATGAATAATGGAGTAATAATTAACAAAATCTTGCTAGAAATTAGAATAATCAAGTTAATTTTAATTTTAAACCTTCTTTTCCTCCTAGATTTAACCAAAATTCATAATTTAAGGAGAAGAAGTTGTCGTATGAGGAAGTTATTTTGCAAATGAGAAATCAACTGCATAGTCAAGGCACTGCTATAAGAAATGATGAGAACTAGTTGAGGCAGCATTCCAAATCGTTTAGCAATTAACCTCATGGAACTCTTTCTAGTAATGCTGAGATTAACTCTTAAGGAGAAGAGTAGTGAGCACGTCAAAGCTGTGAAGTTAAGGAGTGGAAAAGAGTTGGAAGATGTAGTTCAGAATAATCTTAAGTTAAAGAAAGAGCATTCAAGACTTGAAAAACCTAAGGAAAATAATTCAAGGAATTAGAAAAACCAAATTAACTTCAAAAATCCTCCACCTCTTTTTCCTTAAAGTCTGCAACAATAAAAACTAGATCAACAATTTTTGAAATTTTGAGAAGTTTTTAAGAAGCTAACGATTAAGATTCCTTTTGTTGAGACTCTGGAGCAAATGCCCAGTTATGTAAATTCATGAAAGACATCCTCAATAAGAAGAGAAATTTTGGAGATTATGAGACAGTTGTACTCAGTGATGAGTGTAGTGCTATCATTCTGAAAAATCTTTTTCAAAAACTTAAGGATCATGGGAGCTTTACTATCTCTTGTGCAATTAAAGAAAGATTTTATGACAAAGATTTATGTGATTTTGAAACGAATATAAACCTTATGTCATTATCTATCTTCAGAATGTTAAGATTAGGAGAAGTGTCTCCTAATACTGTAACTCTTCAACTGGTTGATCGATCGATCACTTATTCAAAATGGGTTATAGAGGAAGTTAATGTTAAAATGAATAAATTTATCTTCCTTATTGATTTCAATATATTAGATATGAAGGATGATAAAGAAATTCTCATCATACTAGGTAGTCCTTTTCAAGCCACTGGACAAGTAATGATAGATGTGTGGAAAGGTAAATTAACAATAAGAGTTAATGATCACGAGGTAACTTCAAATGTATTAGAATCTATGAAGTATCCTTCTAAAGGAAATGAAGATGTTTGTTTTCGGATGTATTTAATTGATTATTTATGTATCAATCATTTTTGATAAAATTATGAAAGTAAATTAAAAGAGCAAGATTTGGATGAGGAGAATATTTCTTACTGTCAGGATGAATATGCTCTATTGATTAATGATAGTTCAAAAGTTGTTTAGGAGAGGTTTGCGATTCTTGATACAATAAAAAATAGTAAACCTCTTGTTCTTTCTATTGAGGAACTCTCTGAACTTAAGATAAAGGTGCTTCTCAAATACCTAAAATATGTTTACTTAAGAAAGTCATCTACATTACATGTTCTCATATCCTCAGATTTGTCTCACTTGTTTNTAAATTTAGAAATATTTATTATGTATATTTATTTTTGAGCCAATTCGAGCCGAACAAGAGAAACAAATATTAGTACGTGTTCGACTCATTTACATTAGGAGCTTAAAAATTTGTTCGTGTTCGGCTCGTTAGACTTAATTAACGAGTCAAACATGAGCTGTTTAACGAGCCGAACACGAGTTGTTCATGAACATCAAGCCAAATTGAGAGTCCTCTATAAGACGCCATTTCAATTCTCTCGATGGCCCTTAATAAATAGATAAAAACCTAAATTGTGGGACTATTTGAAATAATTTGGGAAGCTTAAGAATCCAAATAGAAGAAAGGTGATAGGGAGAAATCAGAAAACAATTTTTCTAATCTATTCAAGAGCAGTCCAACACATAAATGATACATTAAGCATAAATCATAATATTTTTGAAGAGGAATTTCAATAAAATTTGGACCAATGAAAAATTATAATGAAAGGCTTTTTTTAAGGAACCATTTCATCTTCATGATGTAGTCTAATGCTAAATTAAAAAAAAAATTATCTGTTTTAGTAAACATTGCATAATTCAATTTAAATCTCACAACCAGGCATCAGGGACAGATTACCCCACATTGAAATCTATGAGAAGTACTGGTAGTCTTATGATGGCGATTCATTAGAATATATTAATTACATTATGTCATTTTTACTTATTTTTATATTCATGATTATTAGAATGATGCACAGAAAGATTACATGAAGCCATTTATGTTTTGCACATCTTTTTGGATGAAATTGCATTTTAAATAAAGGCTTTTTTTTTGTTTTTCTTGCAGGTATAACCAGTATTAAGAGTGGAGTAAATTGGAAGAGACAGAGCGAAAAGGAGGTGAAATGAAGCAAAAGGCAATATAGTGGGATGGGGTCTTGGCACTAGACTTCTGGGGCGCCTAGAAGCCAACCCCCATATCTGTGCATCTGAGAGGTCGGCGCCTAAGTGCGAGCCACTGGCCTCCAAGGCCCCAGATGTGAAGGTCAGGGCCTTGGCGCTAGAATACTTAGGCGCCAGAACTGAACCTGGTGCAGTTACAGTAGTCCCACTTGTTCGAAGCATCATTTAGGCGGACCGAAGGCATTTTGAACTAAGGATATTAAAGGTTATTTTCAAAAGACTTGAAGGAGTTGTAGAGAGCTTTTTGAGAGGAAGACTTAAGGAAGTTCTACTGATCGAGAAAGAGTTATTTTTAGAGTAAAAGACTTGCTCTAAGCTGGGGAGAGCAAGTCAAGAGTAGAGAATTGGTGAGGATCTGAGTATCAAAGTGAGGAGAGTCTACAAGAAAGCAACATAGGCATTCGAGCATTCTCAAGGCGGTATTGAGGGAGAAAGATAAGTATTATTGTGTTTTAGTCTTGTATGCTTCTGTAAACACTTTGATATGTGCATTCTCTTGGTTTCAATGAAGTCTTGTGGTGTTTTCACAATGTCTTATGAGTAATCTCCTCTATATTTTCTATGTGGTATTGTAGTAGGATGTGTAGAAATGTGATAATGTTATTAAGTTGTCTTTAATATTTTAATATGATGATTTTTCTTTTATCTCTTATTTACTTATCATTCTGGCCAAATAATTCATTAAAATTCACTGTGAACTCATAATAACTTGGGAGAGCTATGACATGAGCAACTAGGAAGATCAGGTTGAACTATAGAGTATGAAACAAAAGTAAGTTATAAGGAGAGAGGATAAATAGGTTGCTTTAACAAATCTTCTTTATTCACTTAGAGTATAAAACAAAAGTAAGTTATAAGGAGATGAGGATAAATAAGTTGCTTTAACAAATCTTCTTTATTCACTTAGGAGAGAGTAAAGAAGATAACTGCTCATATTTGTCACTAGCCATATTTTTAATTTGCACTTTCTCATTTTCTGCACTCAACTACTATCACTGCAAGGGAAGGTAGCATTAACACCTAATTATCACCAATTCAAATAGGAAAATTAGAATTTTTGTAGGAGTAAATTTTAAAGATATTTACATTGCAGATGGGACTATTAATACAACTTATGTTTATGTAAATTCCAAACTGAGGATGAATTAAGTAGGCTAATACCTTTTTCAAAATTTGTTCATCTGGTTTCTTTGTGGGATCAACATTCCAGAATCAAAAAAATCTGATACTACTTTGACCGTGCACTTGCATTAGCCACCTGAGCGTTGAAGCAATTGTCAGGGGTCAAGCTTTTCTAGTGTCGTTGTCGGGGATATGACGGTGAAGAATTTAGGAGAATTTTAGTTGAACTATTAGGACTTAGATTTGAAAATTTTAATATGATTATTGTTTTTGTTAGTTTTACTATTTGTATGTGTGTAAACCTAATAGTGAACCTTTAGTTAGTGAATGCGTAGGATAGGTCCAAAAGAACTTGAACCTTATGACTTAGAACTAGAGAGAACTATTAAGAAAATTAGAAAACATAAAAAAAAATTAACGAACTTGAAGAAGAAATGACGAATAATCAGCATATTAACATAGATACTCAAGAATCATTTAATGAACATTATAACGCTCAAAGGCCATTAAAGGATTATGATAATCCTACGGTAGATGAAATTCACCTAAGTATTCAAGCTCCTGTTTTAGAAGCCACACTTTTAAACTTAAGCATGTTATCATCCAAATGGTGCAAAAAACTAATTTGGGGGAACCCCGTATGAGGATCCAAACTTACATTTGACAAGTTTCTTAGAACTTTGCTCCATGTTTCACTATAATGGCATTTCCAATGATGTTGTTAGGCTTAGGCTTTTTTCCTTTTCTTTTAGGGATAAAGTCAAATTTTTGTTGAATTCATTAGCACCTGGATCATTTATAACATGAAATGAACTCGCCAAGTAATTCCTTGCTAAGTATTTCTTGCCTTAAAAAATGGCAAAGTCAAGGAATGATATTATTTCATTTTGTCAGCATAAATGTGAGTTGATATATGAGACTTTGGAGAAATTTAAAGAACTTCTAAGGAAGTTTTTGCATCACGCTCTGCCCGATTAGCTTATTATCCAGACGTTTTAGAATAGTTTAGCAGGATCCTTTAGATCTAATATCAATGTTGTCGTTGGTGGTTTGCTCATGTCGAAGCCATTTAATGAGGCCTATTCTGAGGAGATGACTACTAAAAACTGTCAATTCCCTGCTGAGAGAGTAAACCTAAAGTTGGTAGCTAATGTACATGACACTGATATGCTTTTGATTTTAACTTCTCAAGTGCAGGTATATATAGAAAGTTAGACCAATTTGTAATGAGTTAATCTTAAGTACCACCGTTAATTGAGGAAAATTCATTTGAACAATTGGATGACACTAATGATTCATCATATGAGACTCTAAACGTGATAAACAATCAACCTACCAATCCTTATTCCAATTTCTACAACTCAATTTAGAAGAACCACCCTAACTTTAACTAGAATAACAATTATGGTAGAGGAAACGAATAATGGAATAATAACTAAGAAAATCCTGCTAGAAATTAGAATAATAAAGTTAATTTTAATTTTAAACCTTCTTTTCCTCCTAGATTTAACCAAAATTTATAATTTAAGGAGAAGAAGTTGTCGTATGAGGAAGTTATTTTGTGAATGAGAAATCAACTGCATAGTCAAGGCAGTGCTATAAAAAATGATGAGAACTAGTTGAGGCAGCATTCCAAATCGTTTAGCAATTAACCTCATGGAACTCTTTCTAGTAATGCTGAGATTAAATCTTAAGGAGAAGAGTAGTGAGCACGTCGAAGCTGTGAAGTTAAGGAGTGGAAAAGAGTTGGAAGTTGTAGTTCATAATAATCTTAAGTTAAAGAAAGAGCATTCAAGACTTGAAAAACCTAAGAAAAATAATTCAAGGAATTAGAAAAACCAAATTAACTTCAAAAATCCTCCACCTCTCTTTCCTTAAAGTCTGCAACAACAAAAACTAGATCAACAATTTTTGAAATTTTGAGAAGTTCTTAAGAAGCTAACAATTAAGATTCCTTTTGCTGAGACTCTGGAGCAAATGCCCAGTTATGTAAATTCATGAAAGACATCCTCAATAAGAAGAGAAATTTTGGAGATTATGAGACAGTTGCACTCAATGACGGGTGTAGTGCTATCATTCTGAAAAAGCTTTTTCAAAAACTTAAGGATCATGGGAGCTTTACTATCTCTTGTGCAATTAAAGAAAGATTTTATGGCAAAGATTTATGTGATCTTGAAACAAATATAAACCTTATGTCATTATTTATCTTCAGAATGTTAAGATTAGGAGAAGTGTCTCCTAATACTGTAACTCTTCAACTGGTTGATCGATCGATCACTTATTCAAAATGGGTTATAGAGGAAGTTAATGTTAAAATGAATAAATTCATCTTCCTTATTGATTTCAATATATTAGATATGAAGGATGATAAAAAAATTCTCATCATACTAGGTAGTCATTTTCAACCCACTGGATAAGTAATGATAGATGTGTGGAAAGGTAAATTAACAATAAGAGCTAATGATCACGAGGTAACTTCAAATGTATTAGAATCTATGAAGTATCCTTCTAAAGGAAATGAAGATGTTTGTTTTCGGATGTATTTAATTGATTATTTATATATCAATCATTTTTTATAAAATTATGAAAGTAAATTAAAAGAGCAAGAATTGGATGAGGAGAATATTTCTTACTGTCAGGATGAATATGCTCTATTGATTAATGATAGTTCAAAAGTTGTTTAGGAGAGGTTTGAGATTCTTGATACAATAGAAAAAAGTAAACCTCTTGTTCTTTCTATTGAGGACTCTCTGAACTTAAGATAAAGGTGCTTCTCAAATATCTAAAATATGTTTACTTAAGAAAGTCATCTACATTACATGTTCTCATATCCTCAGATTTGTCTCACTTGTTTATAATATATATGTTCTGATAGTTGTGGACCATTTCTCAAAATAGATTGAGACAGTGGCTCTACAAAATTTTGATGCTCGAAGTGTTGTTAAATTTTTAAAAGAAAAATATCTTTAGTAGATTTNGGTAATATATATGTTTTGATAGTTGTGGACCATTTCTCAAAATAGATTGAGGCAGTGGCTCTACAAAATTTTGATGCTCGAAGTGTTGTTAAATTTTTAAAAGAAAAATATCTTTAGTAGATTTTGGATGCCTAGAGTGATCATTAGTGATATAGGAATCCACTTTATAAAAAAATGATTGAGGCATTAGTTACTAAATATGGAATTAAACATTGAATTGCCACAACATATCATCTTTAAATAAGTGGTTTAGCAAAAGTTTCTAATTGTGAGAATAAGAGGATCTTGGAAAAAATTGTCAAACATAATAGGAAAGATTGGTCTTTAAAATTAGATGATGCATTATGGGCCAACAGANATGGTTTAGCAAAAGTTTCTAATTGTGAGAATAAGAGGATCTTGGAAAAACTTGTCAAACATAGTAGGAAAGATTGGTCTTTGAAATTAGATGATGTATTATGAGCCAACATAACTTCATATAAAACATCCATAGGAATGTCTTTATATTGGCTCATATTTGGCAAAGCTTGTCACTTACCAATAAAATNCAACAGAACTGCATATAAAACATCCATAGGAATGTCTTTATATTGGCTCATATTTGGCAAAGCTTGTCACTTACCAATAAAATTGGAACATAAAGCTTATTGGATTGTTAAAGAGTTCAATTATAATATGAGGGAAGCTGGTGAGAAGAGACTATCATAGTTAAATGAACTTGAAGAAATTATGCGAGAATCTTTACAAAAATGCAGAATTTATAAAGAAAAAATGATGAAATCACACAATTGAAAGATTTTTTGGAAGGATTTTGAGCTTGGACGAGAGGTTTTGTTGCTTAATTCTCAATTAAAATTATTTTAAAAAATCTTAAATCCAGGTTGTCAGGACCATTTACTGTAGTAGAACTTTATCCTTTTGGCGCTATTGATATTAAGGATCCTAAAAGCGGTAGAGATTTAAAGAAAATGGACGGAGACTTAAACCCTATTTAGGATGGAAAAAGCTGCTGGTAAAAGAGATTTTAATGTTGGGGCATCTCATGTAATATTTGAAATCGTCAGCTCGAGGACCTTAATTAATCGCTTCTTGGGAGGCCACCCATGCGATGTACTTTAAATGTGCTTTTTGTTGTTGTGATGTGGTTTTCTTGAATTTAAACGTTTAAATTTGTTTTGAAATGCTTTGATTGTGATTGTGTGACGTGAGAAAGAGAATCATTAGTCTTCTCGTTGTAACTAGACTTTAGTATGATTGTTGACCTTAGAAGGAACAATGTTATTCTCTATACCCTAGTTCTCAATCCAGCAAAGTATTTTCCAGAGTCATGTAGAGTTTAGGCATATGTCTAGTCCATTTCACTTCTTTGCTTTCTATTTCTGATATGGTTCTTTTTATTAGTTCAACCGACCAACTACAAGAAGGGGTTAGAGGATGTTTCTTTTTGTTGAANAATTGTTAAAGAGTTCAATTATAATATGAGGGAAGCTGGTGAAAAGAGACTATCATAATTAAATAAACTTGAAGAAATTTTGCAAGAATCTTTACAAAAATGCAAAATTTATAAAGAAAAATTGATGAAATCACACAACTGAAAGATTTTTTGGAAGGATTTTGAGCTTGGATGAGAGGTTTTGCTGCTTAATTCTCGATTAAAATTATTTTAAAAAATCTTAAATCCAGGTTGTCAGGACCATTTAATGTAGTTGAACTTTATACTTTTGGCGCTATTGATATTAAGGATCCTAAAAGCGATAGAGATTTAAAGTAAATGGACAGAGACTTAAACCATATTTAGGATGGAAAAAGCTGCTGGTAAAAGAGATTTTAATGTTGGGGCATCTCATGTAATATTTGAAATCGTCAGCTTGAGGACCTTAAACTAAGCGCTTCTTGGGAGGCCACCCATGCGATGTACTTTGAATGTGCTTTTTGTTGTTGTGATGGGGTTTTCTTGAATTTGAGCGTTTAAATTTGTGTTCATATGCTTTGATTGTGATTGTGTGACGTGAGAAAGCGAATCATTAGTCTTCTCATTGTAACTAGACTTTAGTATGATTGTTGACATTAGAAGGAAAAATGTTGTTCTCTATACCCTAGTTCTCAATCCAGCAAAGTATTTCCAGAGACATGTAGAGTTTAGGCATATGTCTCGTTCATTTCACTTCTTTACTTCCTCTTTTTGATATGGTTCTTTTTATTAGTTCAACCGACCAACTACAAGAAGGGGTTAGAGGATGTTTCTTTTTGTTGAACTGAAAGAGATGCATACTTTATTGGGCAGGGAGACACTTAAGACTGGCAACACATGAGCCAATCTCAATAATATAGGTGTTACTTAACTCAGATGGTTCTCCTTACAAATTATATATAAAGCACGCTTCAGTAAATGGAAGGAGATTTTGTTGGAGATTAGGTGATAGAGAATGGAGATGTGATGAGAAGGAGGACGAGTAACCCTCATTTATCACAAATCTAGGATTTTGTGAGATTTAAGACAAATGGAGGAGCAAATATTATAAATTATATGATCGGGACCAAATATGGGCCTTGTGCATCTAAGCTAGTGGTCCTTGCTTCAAAAGCTACAAGTCATATTGGCGCCTAGGAGCCAAGGCTCCAGACAAAAGGAGCAAAGCATTGGCACCACTATCACTGAACCTAAGCGACACCTAGGCGCCACTCCTAACTAGGCGATAAATCACCTAAACTAGTCCCGTTTAGGTCTTTTCTTAACGACTCCTCTCCAACTCTCCTTCAACGATAGAGAGGCGATACTTAGGGCTTCCCCATATCTTTAATTAGTGCTTGATTTATGAAGCTTTAGAGAGTTGAAATAATTTATATGAGGTAAACTTCTCTTCGTAAGCTTGATTTTTCTTCTTCAACTGCGAATTTTTGAGATTTTAGGTGATTTGAAAATTTCTTGGGGAAAAGCTTGATTTAGCCCATAAAATTCATATTGTGTGCATCCACCATCACTTTCTACGTCATTTCTATGTATTTCCATCATCTTTACTCTTCCATGGCTCGTTTAAAAAAACGAAATTTGTAAGCTCCAAAGCTTAAGAGCGTTATAATAACCATTTGGTAGCAAAGAAACTAATTGCTAAGCGATGTTTTATCAGCCTCGGAGAAGTAGTGGAGAGTATGATTGTGAGGCATAAGTGGGAGGATTTCTATTACATCACTTGTGTAGTTGTAGTTCCTATAGTTTGAAAGTCTTACGCCAACTTCCCTAATGCCTCTGCAGATTTGGATTATGTGAGGGAGAAGCGAGTAGCTATCTCCCCTTCGTGCATCAATGTGTGGTTTTCATTGGAAGATTTCCCGGGGAGTTACTACTTCAACTTTGTCCCTTCTAATTCTGACTTTGATGAAATCATCAATTTCTTAACTAGTGGGAGAGGGACTTGGAAGGTGAGAAATGACCATAAAGTTAGTTTTTTCTCCATCAAAACTTAATGCACCTTCCAAGACTTGACATTATTTGATTTATACCAAGATCCTGCCCTCAACCAATTTGAGTGAGGTGACAAGAGAGAGTTGCTCTCAATTATTGCATTCAGATCATGAAATCCATCAATATTGGGGCTTTGATTTTTCACTCTATTTTCAATGCTACAAAGGGGGGATCCACTTTAGGGTTAAGACATCCTTCCACTATTTTTTCCCCTTTGTCAGCAATCAGGTGTCACTTTTGAGGGGTGGGAGGAGTTGTTTCATCCATTGAAGCCCATATCTAAAGCTAATGTGATGTTATATGATAAACACTCTGTTTTTGGGGCTCGAAGAAAGTTCTTCTCAGTCTTCTATCTCGCAACCCACTACTTTCTATTCTCTGCCTCGACCCTCCACTAGTATGGTTTCTATGTCAGCCAGAATGAAGATCATAGAGGAGGACATTTTCGTCATCCAGACTACTGTTTATGATCTTGTTGATCACATGGTGCATCTTAATTGGAAAAATAAATGTCAATCTGATTTCTACGTCAGTGCCTTAACTGCCCAGTTAGAGATGTATCAGAGGAACTATTGGATTGGTGACCAACACGACTGCGCCTAGTGCGCCTATGGATGCATTGCTTATAATATTAAATGGGTACTATGAATTCTAGAACCTTATATGTGCAACAATGTGGCACTACACCTTGTGTTCCTAGCAACAATACCAAAAACATGATACACATAAGCACATTTTCATCACCTCTTCATATACCAAATGACTCCCCAAGGAGATGAGAGAGGGAGTGTTCAGCCCCTCTAACAACCATCCCAACCCACTTTGGAGTGGTTGGACCCATCTCTCTTTCTTTCCATGCATTGACCAAGGGTTAATGTCACATAGACTCCACACATCTAAAATGTCACATAAGTATACCATAGTTAAATGAAAATGGAAAAAATTATCAATTTATTCAAAAAAAAAAAAAAAACTGCCGTCACAATTGCGCTGGCCCGATCAGACGCAGTAAGCCTGGAAGCAACATCAACAATATGGCAGAAACTTAAAACTGAAATTCCAATTTTCCATAAAAATCTAAATAACTGCCAGCTGTCCAGCCACGTTACCATTATTGTGGAACGCGTGGGTCACCCCATTCTCAGTTTTGCCATGTGGGCCCTACCAAAATGCCAGCAGATTCTCCCGGTCACCCCGCGGTTAACCCTTGTAGAAATCGCGGCCTGGACCACCGGCACCGGGGACGGGTGGTCCCGATTTAAACCTGCTCCGCGGATCAGGATAAGAGTAACGAAGAACATTGCCTATTTGTATTACACTCGTGCCCCTTCGTTGTATTAAGAGGCGTATTAAAGAAGACTTCCGGTGAACCGTAAGCGCCACATCTCATCTCGTTTTTTAGATAGAGAGATGCAAGGCGAAGACGAAGAGGAGGAAGAGGAAGCTAGTGAAGCAGAAAACCAGCAATTCGATTAGGGTTTTTGAGATTGAGATCCGTAAGATTTATAGGCAGGAGAGGGAAGTCGATGGCAAAGTCCGGCGCGGCGGAGGGGACGGCGATTTCTGATAGGAGGACGGCGGAAGAAATGAAGAAAGAACTGAGGAGACTCATAAAGGCGATCTTGGAGGAAGATGAAGGGAGAGCGGAGACCTACAAGGAGGCCTCCGAGGTAATCGCAGCGCTTAAAGAGCTGCGAGTTGGCTCCGCCGCCGGGATGATCGGAGGAAAGCGACCGCCGCCGGCATCCGACGACAAGGTGAAGCATCAGCAGCTGTCTGAGAAGAATGCGACGAGCGCGATCGAATCGGTTGTTTCGACGCAAGCGTCAGTGTCGATTCCGAAGCACTTCTTATGTCCGCTCTCGTCAGCGATCATGAGGGATCCTGTCGTTCTTGCAACCGGTGAGGTACGAATGCTTCGAATTAGGGTTTTTTCCTGCACTTACAGATTTGAAACAGACGCTATTTATTTGGGCTTTAGGATTCAAGATGCTCTGTTTTCTTTTTCTTTTTTTTTTTTATAAATCCATTACGGTTAATCTTCGAACTTGTTCTCTTGAAATCGCCACATCAAGTTTTCCAAAGTTTCCACATATTAAGATCGGAACCCGATCGTGTCACGTCTTTTGAAAATTTTAAGCAGTAGAATTTCTACTCACTTACACCTAATATCCATTTCGATGCAGTAATTCATTACTTCACCTTTTACTATTTTCGGTCTGCGTTTTTTACAGATTTTTTTTAGTAAGGTGGTTCTTACGAGAGATATTTAATTGTTGATAAAAAATTTATAAAAAGACTCGTGTCATAGTTTTGATTTTTGAATTAGAGCAATAATTTTTTTTTAAATAAAAATAAATAATATCTAATTTAATTGATGGTTCTCTGAATTTTTTTAAATATTTTTTTGTCATCTTCTCTTCTATTATTTGCGCCACTTGCTTAGCCTCTGCAAAACAGCTTTGATTCAGCGCACTGCATTTTTTGCTTCCAATTCTCCTTTCAAGTGACTAATTGCAATTCTCATAAATGCTATCCTTTCCTTTTTCCTGTAACCGTTCCCATATTTGAGGATCTAACGTCAATTCCTTGACTCTTATTGATTCTTCCACTAATCTGTTCACCATTAGGAACTCGGATTGTTTTTCTTTTTGTTATTTACTTAATTTCTATACGCATCATTCTCTGCTCTTTATTTCTTCTGTTCCAATCTGCAACAATGCTGTGCGTTACTTTTTGCAGACCTATGACAGAGCCTATATCCAAGAATGGCTCAGCTCCGGAAACAGAATATGTCCCCAAACACAGCAAGTCCTGTCTACCACCATCCTCACCCCCAACCACCTCGTCCGCAACATGATCTCCCAGTGGTGCGCCACCCATGGTGTCGATCTCCGACCGCCAGAAAACCCAGACACCGATGGCCTCATCACCTACNATATTTGTATTACACTGGTGCCCCTTCGTTGTATTAAGAGGCGTATTAAAGAAGACTTCCGGTGAACTGTAAACGCCACATCTCATCTCGTTTTTTAGACAGAGAGATGCAAGGCGAAGACGAAGAGGAAGAAGAGGAAGCCTGTGAAGCAGAAAACCAGCAATTCGATTAGGGTTTTTGAGATTGAGATCCGTAAGATTTATAGGCAGGAGAGGNCCGGGACCAAATATGGGCCTTGTGCATCTAAGCTAGTGGCCCTGGCTTCAAAAGCTACAAGTCATATTGGCGCCTAGGAGCCAAGGCTCTAGAAAAAAGGAGCAAGGCATTGGCACCAGTATCACTGGGCCTAAGCGACACCTAGGCGCCACTCCTACCTAGGCGATAAATCGCCTAAACTAGTCCTATTTAGGTCTTTTCTCGACGACTCCTCTCCAACTCTCCTTCAACGATAGAGAGGTGATACTCAGGGCTTCCCAATATTTTTAATTTGTGCTTGATTTATGAAGCTTTAGAGAGTGGAAATAATTTATATGAGGTAAATTTATCTTCATAAGCTTGATTTTTCTTCTTCAACTGGGAATTTTTGAGATTTTAGATGATTTGAAAATTTCTTGGGGAAAAGCTTGATTTAGCCCATAAGATTCATATTGTGTGCATCCACCATCGCTTTCTACGTCATTTCTGTTTATTTCCATCATCTTTACTCTTCCATGGATCGTTTTAAAAAATGAAATTTGTAAGCTCCAAAGATCAAGAGCGTTATAATAACCATTTTGGTAGCAAAGAAACTGATTGCTAAGTGAGGTTTTATCAGCCTCGGAGAAGTAGTGGAGAGTATGATAGTGAGACATAAGTGGGAGGATTTCTATTACATCACTTGTGTAGTTGTAGTTCCTATAGTTCGAAAGTCTTACACCAACTTCCCTAATGCCTCTACAAATTTGGATTATGTGAGGGAGAAGCAAGTAGTTATCTCCCCTTCGTGCATCAATGTGTGGTTTTCATTGGAAGATTTCCCGGGGAGTTACTACTTCAACTTTGTCCCTTCTAATTCTGACTTTGATGAAATCATCAATTTCTTAACTAGTGGGAGAGGGACTTGGAAGGTGAGAAATGACCATAAAGTTAGTTTTTCCTCCATCAAAACTTAATGCACCTTTCAAGGCTTGGCATTATTTGATTTATACCAAGATCCTGCCCTCAACCAATTTGAGTGAGGTGACAAGAGAGAGTTGCTCTCAATTATTGCATTCAGATCATGAAATCCATCAATATTGGTGCTTTGATTTTTCACTCTATTTTCAATGCTACAAAGAGGGGATCCACTTTAGGGTTAAGACACCCTTCCACTATTTTTTCCCTTTGTAAGCAATCAGGTGTCACTTTTGAGGGGTGGGAGGAGTTGTTTCATCCATTGAAGCCCATCTCTAAAGCTAATTTGATATTATATGTTAAACACTCTGTTTTTTGGGCTCAAAGCAAGTTCTTCTCAGTCTTCTATCTCGCAACCCACTACTTTCTATTCTCTGCCTCGACCCTCCACTAGTATGGTTTCTATGTCAGCCATAATGAAGATCATAGAGGAGGACATTTTTGTCGTCCAGACTATTGTTTATGATCTTGTTGATCACATGGTGCATCTTAATTGGAAAAATAAATGCCAATCTGATTTCTACGCCAGTGCCTAGGCTGCTCAGTTAAAGATGTATCAGAGGAACTATTGGATTGGTGACCAACATGACTGCGTCTGGTGTGTCTGTGGATGCATTGCTTGTAATATTAAATGGGTACTATGAATTCTAGAACCTTATATGTGCAACAATGTGGCACTAAAACTTGTGTTCCTAGCAATAGTACCAAAAACATGGTACACATACTGAGCACATTTTCATCACATCACTTCATATACCAAAGCGACTCCCCAAGGAGATGAGAGAGGGAGTGTTTAGCCNGTACCAAAAACAAGAAACACATACTAAGCACATTTTCATCACATCACTTCATATACCAAAGCGACTCCCCAAGGAGATGAGAGAGGGAGTGTTCAGCCCCTCTAATAACCATCCCAACCCACTTTGGAGTGGTTGGACCCATCTCCCTTTCTTTCCATGCATTGACCAAGGGTTAATGTCACATAGACTCCACACAAGTAAAATGTCACATAAGTATATCAAAGTTAAACTAAAATGGAATAAATTATCAGTTTAATCAAAAAAAAAAAAGCCGTCACAATTGCTCTGGCTCGATCAGGAAAAATTATTCCATACGAATCGGACACCGCACGTAGCTTGCGTGCGGTGTCCGATCCGGACCGTAATGATTTACGGTCCTGATATATTTCGGTGGGCCCCACCTAAAATTTTTTATTTTTTTTTAAACCGAAATAATCCTGACCGTAGATCACCGTGATCTACGGCCAGGATCGAACACCGCATGCAGAGATGCATGCGATGTCCGTACGCAATAATCCCTTCCTGATCAGACGCTGTAAGCCTGGAAGCAACATCAACAAAATGGCAGAAACTTAAAACTGAAATTCCAATTTTCCAAAAAAATCTAAATAACTGCCAGCTGTCCAGCCACGTTACCATGATTGTGGAACGCGTGGGTCACCCCATTCTGAGTTTAGCCATGTGGGTCCTACCATAATGCCAGCAGATTCTCCCGGTCACCCCGCGGTTAACCCTTGTAGAAATCGCGGCCTGGACCACCGGCACCGGGGACGGGTGGTCCCGATTTAAACCTGCTCCGCGGATCAGGATAAGAGTAACGAAGANTTAGTAAGGTGGTTCTTACGAGAGATATTTAATTGTTGATAAAAAATTTATAAAAAGACTCGTGTCNCTTCCTGCACTTACAGATTTGAAACGGACGCTATTTATTTGGGGTTTAGGATTCAAGATGCTCTGTTTTCTTTTTTCTTTTTTTATAAATCTATTACGGTTTATCTTCGAACTTGTTTTCTTGAAATCGCCACATCAAGTTTTCCAAAGTTTCCATATATTAAGATCGGAACCCGATCATGCACGTCTTTTGAAAATTTTAAGCAGTAGAATTTCTACTCACTTACACCTAATATCCATTTCGATGCAGTAATTCATTACTTCACATTTTATTATTTTCGGTCTGCGTTTTTTACTGATTTTTCTTTAGTAAGGTGGTCCTTACGAGAGATATTTAATTGTTGATAAAAAATTTATAAAAAGACTCGTGTCATAGTTATGATTTATGAATTAGAGCAATAATTTTTTTTAAATAAAAATAAATAATACCTAATTTAATTGATGGTTCTCTGAATTTTTTAAAATATTTTTTTGTCATCTTCTCTTCTATTATTTGCGCCACTTGCTTAGCCTCTGCAAAACAGTTTTGATTCAGCACTCTGCATTTTTTGCTTCCAATTCTCCTTTTAAGTGACTAATTGCAATTCTCATAAATGCTATCCTTTCCTTTTTCCTGTAACCGTTCCCATATTTGAGGATCNTAAGTGACTAATTGCAATTCTCATAAATGCTGTCCTTTCCTTTTTCCTGTAACCGTTCCCATATTTGAGGATCTAACCTCAATTCCTTAACTCTTATTGATTCTTCCACTAATCTGTTCACCATTAGGAACTCGGATTGTTTTTCTTTCTGTTATTTATTTAATTTCTATACGCATCATTCTCTGCTCTTTATTTCTTCTGTTCCAACCTGCATCAATGCTGTGCGTTACTTTTTGCAGACCTATGACAGAGCCTATATCCAAGAATGGCTCAGCTCCGGAAANTTCATCCACTAATCTGTTCACCATTAGGAACTCGGATTGTTTTTCTTTTTGTTATTTATTTAATTTCTATACGCATCATTCTCTGCTCTTTATTTCTTCTGTTCCAATCTGCATCAATGCAGTGCGTTACTTTTTGCAGACCTATGACAGAGCCTATATCCAAGAATGGCTCAGCTCCGGAAACAGAATATGTCCCCAAACACAGCAAGTCCTGTCTACCACCATCCTCACCCCCAACCACCTCGCCCGCAACATGATCTCTCAGTGGTGCGCCACCCATGGTGTCGATCTCCGACCGCCAGAAAACCCAGACACCGATGGCCTCATCACCTACTCAGATCGTTGCACCTTCTCCTCCCTCCTCACCGACCTCTCCTCCCCTTCAACCGCCGACCGCAAACAAGCAGTCAAATCCCTCCGCCAGCTCACAAAACGAAGCCGATCCTTCCGAGCGCTCGTCGGCGAAGATCCTACCGCCATTCCGCAACTGCTTACCATTTTATCCGCTGCTGTTGACGATCTCGAGCTCAGGGAGGACGCAGTTACCGCATTGCTCAACCTCTCCATCCACGACGCTAACAAAAAAGTCATCGGAGAGAGCAATGGCGTCGCTCTTCTCATCCAATGGATGAATTTAGGCGGCACAATGAACACCCTCGGCAACGCCGCCGCCGCTCTGTTCACCCTCTCGGCTCTAGACTCCAACAAGGTGAGGATTGGAGAATTAGGCGCAATGTCACCGCTGATCGATCTGTTTGAGACTGGAAGCCCGGCTGCCAAAAAGGACGCCGCATCAGCCATCTTCAATCTCTGTATGTTGAATGAGAACAAGGTCCGGGCGGTNGGGCGCAATGTCACCGCTGATCGATCTGTTTGAGACTGGAAGCCAGGCTGCCAAAAAGGACGCCGCATCAGCCATCTTCAATCTCTGTATGTTGAATGAGAACAAGGTCCGGGCGGTGAAGGCAGGTGCAGTCGATGCTTGCCTTGCAGAGATTGCCAACAGCTCGTCCACAATCATGGATGAATCGTTAGCATTGCTGGCGTTGCTGTCGGCGTATCAGGAGGCTGCTGAAGAGGTGGCGGATGGCGGCGGTGTGCCCCTGTTGCTGAAGCTTTTGAGGGAGGGGACAAGTGTGAAGAATGTGGAGAACGCAGTGGTGGTGTTGTATGCGGTTTGTTCCTGTGTGAGGAGGAAGTTGAAAGAAGTGGGGGAGGAGGAGAAGATGAACGGGACGATATCAAAGCTGGCCTGCGGGGGTACCTCGAGGTCCATGAGGNTGTGAAGAATGTGGAAAATGCAGTGGTGGTGTTGTTTGCGGTTTGTTCCAGTGTGAGGAGGAAGTTGAAAGAGGTGGGGGAGGAGGAGAAGATGAATGGGACGATATCAAAGCTGGCCTGCGGGGGTACCTCGAGGTCCATGAGGAAGGCTGCTGGGATTCTGGAAAAGTTGAAGAGGATTATGCACAGCACTCACTATTCTTGTTAGTCAGAAATGGTGAATGAAGAGGGAGGGAAGGAGAATGTGTTTGAGCTGTACATAGTTGCAGGAGTTGAGCTTTGGAGAGCTTCTCTGAAAGCATTTCAGCATGTCAAATGTTTGTTCATAGGCCTTTTAACTTTTTCTCAACTCCTATGCCTTCTCATAAAAAGAAATTAAAAATCTACCTAAAGTTTATTTTACATAAAAATAAAAACTTTTTTTTAAAATAAAAATTTATGAAACTCTCTCAGTTCACCTTTAAAAAATTGACATTTAAATGATTTTTCCGGCCATTGTTCGAATATTGATAGAAGAATCTGTTGCTCCTGAAATATTGGTTTGTAGGGAGCTAGTTTGATGTTCGTCTATAAGAGTAAGGCAGTGAATATTGCCTTTTCGTCATTTGCCTCTACAAATAAAACATTGGTGTCAACGGCTGAGTCGGTTCCACTTCTCACGATGCATTGAACCCCTAATGTTTGGCTCTTTGGTTTCCATTAACCAGAATAGTTAACACCGGCTTCTGCACTTCCACATGTGGAACACGCGGATGTTGGGTTCAACTATTTATGTGGAGGACATTAGCAGCGTTAGAGAAAAAATAGTGCAAGCGAAAACTAAAAAGAAATTATGTTAATTTTGTTAAATTTGTGTAATATTTAATAATCTTGATGCGGCACATGTCTGTTAGAATGTGTTGCTCTTTTTTCTTTTTTTTTTTCATTTTTTGGCCAAGTTAAGTAACCACACAACTTGATGTCCGAGTGCTTGGTGACTTGTGTGGAGTTCCACATTGTGAGGTCGATGAGATTTGTTATATTGGCAGGTCCTCTATATCAAGTTGTGTGGTTACTTAACAAGCTGTTATAAAAGTCCGCACTAATTAGGAGCCAAAAAAGTGTGTTGGAGCACCCTCCAAAAAGTTGTTTTGAGGCAAAAATTACTCCTTTTTGAAGAGCACTATAATCTCAAGTCAATCCAGGTGAAATCGAGAAAACTGAATTTATTGAGCAACTGTAGATATGTTCAAAGGTCCTTCAGATGAAGTCACCGAAAACATGCCTCAAGAGTATGGAATTCTTAATAGACAGAATTCCAATTTGTAGGAGATGGAGGGCTAAAGATGAAAAATTACATGCCTACCTCTACTTTACTAAGAGAGTATAGGAGATTATTATCTTTTGTCATGTCTTTTTACATTTGTAATTGATTTTGGCTTTTTTTTTTGTGTACCTGGACGTTTTGGGTGTGGTAAGTCCTCAGCCGTCTGCCTACGCTTCAGTCATCTAACAGCCCTTCGGTCGTCTGGCAAATCTTCGGTCATCTGGCAGACCTTAGTGCCATTAGATCCATTTAAAATCAACATGGACACATTTTTAGTCTGCACATATCATTCAAGTCAATTTTTGGGTGGAGGTGAGTTTTTTATCTTAATTCGATTAGATCTATGTCATCTTATTTCTCTATAGAAAGCCTTAGATTCAACATTTTATCTTTCATTTAGCAGGGGCATGCTTCTTCAAGTCGGCCTTCTAGAAATTAATTTGTTCGTGTACCTCATTGGAAGACTATACTCATGAGAAGTTTGTTTTAATTTTTCTTTTCCTTCATCATGTTTTCTTCATTGGATAATAAGCTTTGAATTTAGATATATTTTTAAGGTTTTTTCAAATTATTACTTTTTATTTGACTGCTTTATGATGCCGACTATTCTTCCTAAGGAAGCTTTTATTGCAAAGTCATACTTTTGCTTTACAAGGCATAAACGCTTTTGTTATGTGAAAGAAAAAGTATTGATCAAACTTCATATAATGATGATATTAATAGAGAGATAATGGCAAAAAAATAATATTGTTTAATGTGATGTTAATGTAGTGATGTGATTCACAAATGTAAACAGAGCACTAGTCAAGATACAAATAGTGTATTTAGGGTGAAGTGATTGCTTTATCTTTCTCCTCACATTATAGAGAGGAAAATTGTGCAATACTTTTATCAATATGCATTCTTTATCAAGGTCTTCAAAGATGGCTATTCCTGATTTTCTTCTAAGTAAGGTATGATAATTAATATAAATGGTGATAACTCATTTACCCCGGGAGATTGGAGGAAGAATGTGTGTCAAAAATTTCGAAATAGAGAAAGCATAAAAAAGAGCTACTCTACGTAGAGGTAAAAAGATGTGAAAGAGAGAGACAAAAAGAGAGAGTGTGTGTGAAGATGTCCCATGGATACAACATAAATTCTATAATGGTTTGATCAATTAACATACATCTAATGTAGGGTTGGTTGTAGAGTTCGCTATGCTATTGAAAAATAAAGAGAATTAATTTCAATGAGCCAAAGTCATCCAATGAGGAAAATAAAGTGAAAGATAAAATCATGATAAGGACAAATATAACAAGAAGAAATTCTCTAAACAATGAAGTAATGCATTTCTAGAGTGAGAAAAAGATAGTGGAGAAAGCTCTCATGATATTGAGACGAAGTAGCATATACCTATTTGGATGGATCGATATTTACAAACAACATAACCATTTTTACTCAGCATACATGTGCCTAGAGAGTCGACTCCTTTTTGTTACCTGGGTGGATCAATATTTACAAGCATATATACCTATTTATTATCTTCAATTTTAATGACTTTAGCTTAGTGTAACTAAGGGTTGACTCCAATGCAGTTGACTGATTATGAATGGTTGTGCAACTTATCCTCTATCCGAGTGGTCGGCGATCACACAAGATGATATAACCAAAAGATTTTAAGCTTGTTAACCCATATTATGTATCTTTCTTCATGTATGGTTTTTTTTAATCCCATGCTATCATTTCTCATATACATAGCTTCTTGTTGTAGTAATTTTTGTTAATTACCTTCATAAAAATCTAAGTTAGTAAATTTATTTTATCTACAATGCAAAAATATCTTTATATTTTCTCTCAAAAATCATAAATCGGATTTCTCCAATTTTCTTTAAAATGATGCATAATTACAAAAACATGCAAATATAATCATTATAAAAGGCTAATTTTCAATACTAAGTATTCAGGTGACTACATTTTTTGGCATATACTATGAATATCTTATATTTTCATGAAATTGTTGAAAGTGCTCAAAAATGAAAAATTAAACAAATTAAAATATTAAGTATAAAGAATTTTATATTTAAATTATATTACATTGAGCTACATTGCATTTTAAAATGATACTTTAAAATACTACACTTATTATTATTATTAAAGTTCTAAATTAGGCAATGTATTTGTATTATTGGAATTGAATGTTAGTTTAAATTTTTGTCCCTCTTATCTTACCATGAATAACCATTTACTACATCTAATATTACACAATATGATTAGGTGGTATATCAAGTACCTCTAACATGAAAGATAGCCTACTCCCTTACATGGCTATTTACACTTATTTAAGTAGTCTTATTTTATGATAAGCATTCAACTCTTACTCGTTGATTTATTTCATTCAACCAAGGGGTTGCTCCTGCAAAATTCTTGATCAGTTTAAATTTATATTAATTATAAATTCTTTTATATTAAACTTTATTATGGGTTGTGCACATCAAAAGGATGTTAGCAGTAATCTTAAAAAGATCTAACGATCCAGAAGATAAGAGTACAACGAAGGTAGACCCACTGTTAGGAGAATGTGAGGACCATTTGACCGAATGAGAAAAGCCTTGTGAGCCAAGCCAACTAGTCTAAATCAGACCAAGTCACAAGGTGGACAAGAAGAAGATCTGGCGAACCAAGCACGAGCCATTCGACCGGAAACAAGACAAGAAAGCGATCGAGTCATCCGCTGCAAGAAAATCGACTCGATGCGATGGTCTATCCCAGAGTAGAGTTAATTCAAAAGAAGGTCTAGTTCCACAAAGTAACTCCAACTGTTCCATGGAGACCCAAAGGCTCCTCATTGGGAATTGAAGATAGTCAATCATAGGATTCGCTGACGAATATCTACCGACCAAGCTCAGCCAACCAAGCTGACCCCATCAATCCGAAGTCAACTAAGTGTAATCAACAGAGCCAAAAGACAAATAAACAATAGGTCCACACTTGTAAAATAAAAGAAATACCCTAATGTGGAACCCTTCCAAAGAAGAGTAAAAATGAAATATCATCATTGTATTATCTCCACTATAAATAAGAAAACATTTTATGAAGAGGAAACACTATTTATTAGTCATAGAAAGGGTATAGTAAATTATATGATTGTCCCTTCTTTAATGGGAACTTTATCGCCCTTTATGAATCATTATACCTTTACATATTGGTAATGAACTTTAACATACTTTGACCCTGAAACCAGTGTTGGCACCGCTCCATGTTTGTAACTTTATTTGACATTGTTTCGTGTTTGATATCATTTGGTCTAATCTCTTTGTGTTCATTTAGTCGATCAAGAGTTGATCAGACGACCGAATGATTTACAGTCAACTTCTCCAAAGGAATTCAATGCAAAGGCTTGCAGCCCTTGGAAAGTATTGTTTTATCATGCAGAGGGCATGTTATCATAATTTGACATGCAGTTTTCCTTCAATCGACGAGCCTGCATAAAGTGAATTCCCTTCGGGTGGCTATTGATCTCTCTAATGTCAGATGACGGTTACGTAGTCATTGATATAGATTCGCGGTGTTCTTTGGTTCGGTTAGACTTTCTTTCATTCGACCTAAGAGTTGGCCTACTGGTGCAATGATGAATATTCACACTTTTGTTTTTTTTTCTCGTGTGATCTGTTGGATCTCCTCGAGATTCGTGAAGTCATATTTCTGATGCACATAATTAGTTCATTGATTATCTTACTTCTTCGAAAGTGACAGCTTTCCTTAGAATAAGAGAATTAAATAACATAATTGTTTACTTAAAGAGTAATAAATATTGTCAATGATTACACTCCTTCGATTTATGTGCTGCTTTTCTCTATAAATAGAGCATGATGACTGTTTTTTCTCTCTATTTCCCACAGCTTTCTTTAGAATAAGAGAATTAAATAACATAATTGTTTACTTAAAGAGTAATAAATATTGTCAATGATTACACTCCTTAGATTTATGTGTTGCTTTTCTCTATAAATAGAGCATGATGACTGTTTTTTCTCTCTATTTCCCACAGCTTTCCTTAGAATAAGAGAATTAAATAACATAATTGTTTACTTAAAGAGTAATAAATATTGTCAATGATTACACTCCTTAGATTTATGTGTTGCTTTTCTCTATAAATAGAGCATGATGACTGTTTTTTCTCTCTATTTCCCACAGCTTTCCTTAGAATAAGAGAATTAAATAACATAATTGTTTACTTAAAGAGTAATAAATATTGTCAATGATTACACTCCTTAGATTTATGTGTTGCTTTTCTCTATAAATAGAGCATGATGACTGTTTTTTCTCTCTATTTCCCACAGCTTTCCTTAGAATAAGAGAATTAAATAACATAATTGTTTACTTAAAGAGTAATAAATATTGTCAATGATTACACTCCTTAGATTTATGTGTTGCTTTTCTCTATGAATAGAGCATGATGACTGCTTTTTCTCTCTATTTCCCTAATTTTCTTCCCTATATTTGTTTATACTTATGAATGGAGATGTCATGCGCCAAGAGACCAGTGAGTTAAGAAGCACAAATGAGGGATTTTGGGCTTCCCTCTTTGAAGGCTTGTCGTTCTAGGGATGAGAAGAAGAAAAAACCTGAAAGTTCTCTTCTGACCTTAAAAAAGACTGATTGAAAGGATGATTGGCCAATTGAAAAGAAACCGGGAGATGATTGAAAGACGACTGACATCAAAAGTTCAGCCAAAGGGACCTGACCTGAAGGATCTAAGTTGATTAAACAGTCGACAATGAAGAAGCCTCGGGTGGAAGGGCAGGGAATCATCTGACTCATTGCCACTATTGTAGGTGAGGAGTTGAAAAGGATTGCAAATTTCAAAAGTGCAAAGTGTAGCTCCTAAGCCACTTCACCAACTTGTGGCTCAACTGTCATCTTAGGAGGAGGCAAATGGTGACGGCTGCACAACTTCTAGCGCCGGAGTTCGTTCGGATTCAACCTCTGATTGGAGAGGTTACTCAAGGTGACTCTTCGTATCCGGCAGGTGATCCGTCTGGTTGGAGGTCGTTCAAGGTGAAGATGTGCTAATGGAGAATCGAGAGAGGAATCAATTTTTTAGAAAACTGAGGTGATAATTATAAAAATATTTTTTTCTTAAATCAGACAATAATTTTCTTATAGTCACTGCAATTTAACATGTCATGTTAAAAAAAAAACAGCTTCCCACCACATAAATTTCTAAAAAGCAGCAAGAAAGTGGTTCCCCAAAAGAGCTGTGGCGACAATCTCAAACACAAAACTAATAGAAACTGTCCCAAACAGATACTAAACCTCTGATACCATCACTTGGTTCAATTCACACCACTCTTAAGTCGAAGCTAATATTTAAAAGAACTGAATTCACAAATAAACAATTTTGTTTGATTGAAATTAGAATCAAAATGCACTAAAAATTTTTAAGTGCTGATTTATTTTATCTTTGATATTAATTTTATTTAACCGATTATTTGTTAAAACAAACGGTTTGTTTTATGCATCATTTTATATATTATTTTTTTCTAAATTTGATTTTAATTTAATAAAACCCAAGCTTGATTAAATTTCTCCTGACTTATTTTGAATTAAAATTCAATTTTTTTTTATAAAATAGAAATTTTTGAATTAATTTTAGGCAGAAATAATTAAATTTTATAATGAAATTTAGCATATAAACTACTCATAGTAAGTATTCAGTTAAATAAATTATATAATTGATGCGTGCTAGAAAATTCGCGGCGGTAGAGTAATGGATTATCGTCTTAGCGTTGCACGAAAATTCAGCACACATACAGATGAAAATGAATCAAGCTGTAATAACACTAGAAGTTTTTACGTGGAAAACCTGTAAAAAGGGAAAAATCATGGGGTCTGGCCCAGTTGTAAAAATTCACTATAAGTTGATGATTACAGATGCCCCGTTGTCCCACAGGCCGGAAGGATTACTAGTTTTCCACGTTACAACGTCGACTGGTGACGTCTAGTAAGCGGTGGTTGACGGAGGTCAGCGGTGGCTAATAACAGTCGATGACGGTCGGCGGTGGTTGACAGAGGTCAGCGATGATTGGCGGCGTTCAACGGTGGTCGGTGGTGGTCGACAGAGGTCGACGATCGTTGTCGACCGTCAGTGGTGGTCGACGGCGATCGACGATGACAATGATGATCTTGGACTTGAGCTCCTTCTCAAAGTCTCAAGTTCTCTCTTAAGTCTCCTCTTCTTCATGTGAGGGGTGAGGCTCTATTTATAGCGTTTTGAGTGCAATTAATGTAAAAAATATGAACCATTTTGATCGGACTACCCGGAGAGCTTCCCTTGATCAGATGACGTTTGATGGACATTTGAGTGTCTTAAAGATGTCAGAATTGAGCAATCTTGGGCTCTTTGGATTCTTCTTTTCGAGACGCTCGATTCGACTATAAACTCGCTAAATTTGACATCCACTTGACCTTTAAAATGCCTCTGAAAATCCTGTAATAGTGTTTTAATGACTTGATCCGAACCTGATTTGACTCAGATTGAACTAACTTTTATATCATTAGGTCTGTCTCATCGAGCCGATCAGTTTGACTATAATTTTGCTGAAATCGAAGCTCCGGATGACTTTTAATCAAAGTTTGAATGTTTCTTGTTCAAAAAATTGCATTGAGATTCGTGCTGATTGATGCAAATTTGTTAGTGGCGTATCAATAATAATAATGCAAAAAAATAATAATTAAAAAATGCTTTCTGATAATTATTTAAATTTCGAAAAATAAACCCTTAGAGTAACAATGAATCATGAGATCTCATATAAGTTTAATATATTAGACATTATGAATATTTGAGTACATATCACTCAATTCCTATCTATTTGCATATTTAACACCTAAAGTTCAATTTTTACATTCATGCCACCAAAGGAAAAGATCCATTTCACTCTGTTCAAAGTTAGAATGATGACATTTTTTTATGTGATATGAAATATTTTTATGTTATAAATGCAAAATATAGCATTTAGGTGTTAGTTATGTAAATAATTGCTGGTGACCACAAAAGTATTTAGATTAGTACTATCACAAATTATTTAGCTTTGGATAAATCAGACTTTCTGCGTCTCAACAATAAGTTGGGTGCAAGTTTCATACTTTTCCCTACCAAGGGACTGACAGACATGAAAAAATTAAATAAATATTTTCTAACTAGAACAAATTAAAAAAGAATTTATATGCATAGCACACAATTTTTCTGTATTTACATATGTAACCCCTAAATTTTCATATATATTATTGTATATTATGAAATTTGTGATGATAAAGTGATAATTTAACGTCTAAACATTGCATAAAAGTCTATAACACACTCAGATAGAAGAGAAATTATGAGAGGAGACATCGTGAAAATTAAAAATACATAGAGCTACTCAGAGTAAGGAATATGAGCATACAAAAATTGATAACCGCAGCTTATAATAGTAGTTTAACTATAACAGTCATAATTGAGGTATGCAAAATGTAGTTATTGGCTACAATAACAGCATCTGGCTATAGAAGTTGTAGTATGTGGCTACAATGGTTGTAGTTGGCTGCATAAGTTGTTGCTGATGACTACAATAGTCATAGTTTGCTATAAAAATCATAATTGGTGGTGACTACAATAGTTGTAATTCACTATAACAATTGTTGGTGGTGGTCGACAATCTTTGGTGGTAGGCGAAAAACTCTGGGGGCTAGCCACGATTTGGATGATTGTCAATAGTCGTTGAAACTTCAAGAGTTAAAGTTTTATTTAGACAACCCACCCTCTTCTCCTCCCCCTTAAAAGGAAAAAGGGGCATTATTACAATTTTTGAGAGGGAAATGTTAAATTTAGTCAATCTCTCAAAATTGTTAATGAGGCATTTCATAGTGGTTCTCTTAATCACATATAATTTTTCTCAATACTTATATGCCTTGAGAACTTTGAAATTAGATTATCTTGGGCTCATTGGACTCTTATAGGAGAGTAAATGAGTCGAGTGGAGCTCGAGCCACCCTCGGCTTAGCTTCAGCGTGATTAATTTTATCGAGCTCGAGCTCAATATTAAAAGTTTATGAGTTCGAGCTGGCTCACGAGCCAACTTGTTTATCATAAAAGAGAGAAAAAAATTATTAATTTAAGATAGTATTTTAATAAGATGATAATTCGAATGAGTAATTATGAGAGAAAAAATATAAATAACTGATGCGTGCTAGAAAATTTGAAGCGGTAGAGTAATGGATTATCGTCTTAGCGTTGCACGAGGATTCATCACACACTCAGGTGAAAGTGAAACAATCAGTAATGACACCAGAAGTTCTTACGTGAAAAACCCGTAAAGGGAATAAACCACGGGGCCTGACACAATTATAAAAATTCAGTATGCGTTGATAATTACAGCGGCCCCTTGTCCCATAGACAGGAAAGTATTACTAGATTTTCAGATTACAGCATCGTTTTGACGGTGTCCGGTCAAAGGTGGTCGCCGATGATCGACGGTGGATGACGGTCAGCAGTGATCGACGGTGGTCGATGATGGTCGGTGGTGGTCAATGGTGGTCGACGGTGGTCGTCGACGATCGGTGGTGATTGACGGATGCCAGCGGTGGTCGATGTAGGTCAGCGGTGGTCAACGGAGATCGGCGGTGATCGGCGGTAATCGACGATGGTCGACAGAGGTCGGCGGTGGTCGCGGACGATCGGTGGTGATCGACGAAGATCGATGATGGCAAGGATAATGTTGGATTTGAGCTCTTTCTCAAAGCCTCAAGTTCTCTCTCAAACCTCCCCCCTTCGATGTGAGAAGTGAGGCTTTATTTATAGTGTTTTGAGTGCAATTAATGCAAAAATATGAACCATTCTAATCGGACGGTCCGGAAAGCTGTTTTTGATTAGATGACGTTTGATGGACATTTGAGTGTCTTAAAGATGTCGGAATTGAGCAATCTTGAGCTCGTTGGATTCGTCTTGTCAAGACGCTCGATTCGGCTATGAACTCGCTAGATTCCACATTTGTTTGATCTTTCAAATGTCTATGTAAATCCTCCAAGTGTGGTTTAATGATTTGATCTGGGCTTGATTTGACTCAGATTGGACTGACTTTCATATCATTAGGTATGTCTCATCGAACCGATCAGTTTCACTATAAGTTTGCTGAAATCAGAGTTTCGGATGACTCTTAATCGAAGTTTGAATGTTTCTTGCTCAAAAAATTGCACCGAGATTCGTGCTGACTGATGAAAATTTATTGGTGAAGTATCAATAATACTATTTTTTATTATTTTTATTATATTAATGATAAAGCCTTTAAATTTAATATATTTTGAGTATAATTTGTATCATTATTTTTTAAAACAAGTCAGCTCACAAGCTAACGACTTGAGTCGGAGCTAGCTTGAGTTTGACTTGTTTGCACATTGAGCTCAATTCACAAGCCACTTAGCGAGCCGAGCTCAAGCCGACTCACAAGTCAGGTTGGCTCACTTACATCTGTGACTCTTATCGCCATGTTCCTCGATAAGACTTTATGTGGGCCAAATTTACAGATTCTTTAATCTTCCAAGTGATGCTCCAAAATCATAAATTACACTTCAAATGTTTGATTTGAGTTTAATTGGACTCGGATTGGATAACTTTTAGTGTGATTAGGTTCATCTCGTCCAAATGTTTAGTTTGACAATAAACTTGTTGAAATCGAATGTTTGTTGCTCAAAATGCATTAAGATTCATGTTCGATGATTAAAATTTATTGAGACGACATTTTTTTTATAATACTTTGATGTCATAGACATCAAAGAAATTTAATAGTGATATTTTTTATGTAATATTAAAAATTTGAAGGTTCTGCATGTAAATTTGAAATTTTATATGTTAGACATGTAAATACATGGATTATGTGGTACGTTTGTAAATGCTCCATTGGGGATCATTGATGAAGTTTTTCAACAAATACAGATAGCAAGCTCCAAGGCGTCCTCAAGCTTCGTGTAATTTTGTTTCTGTTTATATTTATTTTGGTAATAGAATAGTATGCAGCAGAAAAAAAAAATTTATAATTTTTTGACTGCGAAATGTTTATGCTTCAATTAAAAACCATCAGAATGCCGATTTCAGTTAAAAATCATCCAGAATGCTGATTCTAAAAAACTTACAATCAAACTAATGGTTTAGATGAGACGAACCCAATGACACCAAATTTGGTCTAATCCGAGTCAAATCAAGTCTGGATCAATTTGTTAAACTACTTTTAGAAGCTTTCAGTATCTAATTGAAATGGATTTCAAATCTGAAAAACTTATAATCAAGTCGAGCATCTTAACTAGACAAATCTAGCAAACATAAGATCATTCAATTCTGACATAATTAAGTCACTCAAATGTTCACAAAATGATGTATGATCGAGAGAACTTCTCCAGGCCGTCTAATGAAGTGGTTTGAATTCCTTCCTTATTTGTGTAGCGCTCTCTCCCATACTCTATAAATAAGCCCTACCCCCCTCTTGAGAGCGGACCTAGAGCTAAGCCTGAAGAAGGACCGGGAGAAGGAGCTGAAGCATGACGTCATTCCTGCACTGAAGATTCGGTGCACTCTTGCAGTCACTAACCAATGTCAACCACTGCTTAGACCACCATCAGTTGCCCCCAAGTTGTTGCAACAAAACCCCTTGCAGAATCACAACATGTGGTGCGTAATCTTAGAGTACGTTATGAGTAACAAGGCGTTTAACAGAACAATGCACCTCGAAGATGGTGCAACGATACACCATTTAGATGGGGCAATGATGCAACATGAAGATAGTGCAACAATGCACCCTAAAGATGGTGCAACAACATTCTCAGAAGATGGTACAGCAATGTACCAAAAAAGCAATGTAACAACGTGCCCCAAATATAGTGTAACTCTCTGTTATAATTACTTACAATCACTGTACTCAGAATATGGTAACCTCCTTTGAACTTCTGAAGTTCTCTTCTTGCATCTCACCACTACATCGTACATGACCAACTATGACCCACCAGGTTCACTGCTCATGAAGCCCCCAACTACGGACTCTGCAGCTTACAGACATTATCACAGTTCGTGCAATTCCCAACTCCAGTATCTATGACCTACATATATATCACAACTCACCACTACGGTCTACATGACCAAATATGACTTACGTGGTCCACCGCTCATTTAGCTCCCAACTCCTGCTTCTATGGCCTACAGGCGTTACCACGGCTACCACAATGTCTTATGTGACCAACCACAACCTATTTTGCTCATAGTTTCTGTAACTCTCTGCTACAACCTATGTGGCCACCAGCACTTGTGAAGTAACCATCTATGCCCCACATGGTCAATTAATATTGGCTTTCAACTACAGCTCTACAAGCTGGCGATGTAGCCATCGTTTACAATATTTATGGTGGACTATTGCCTCCATAGTAATCAACTACGGCTTTTGCGACTTGTTACAATTATTTTTTTTGAAACACCATTGTATATCAACTATGTAATTCCATCTTCCCTAACTCAGGAGAATAGTGTACACGTATAGTCACTATAGTGGATTATTTCAATAGAGGAAGGTCGTGTGATTTTTTTCATTTTCAAAGGTTTTCCATGCTAAATGTCAAGATTTCTTCTTTTGTTACATGTCACATTATTTACCCGAATATGTGTTGGATCTTCGTCTATCTCTAAGACGCTAAATAATTACTCAGTCGTTGTGAATCTTCTAGCATGCATCAAGCCTCTTCGAGAGTTAAGAAATGAAAATAGAAAATTTGATATTTTCTTTTTTGTTTCGTTCTTTTCCTCTACTTTGATCTTTTTAATTATGTTTTTTTTTTCTTAATATTGCTTCTTGGAATGTTAGAGGACTAAATAATCTTTGACATATTTTTTATTTCAAAAATTCATTTAAAGACCACAAATTTGATATGTTATGTCTCTTAAAAACTAACATTTCTAATATTGTTTCTTCTAATCTCATTGCTTCTAGAAAGCTTATATTCTTTGTTAGTGAAGGCAATTTTAATTATTTAGTTTTGCTGAGAATGGTAGAATCTGGGTTAAGTAGAATATGGATGTTTTGTACTTTATTTCCATTAATACTAATCCTAAATTCATTCATGAGAATACTATATAAGCTTCTTCTATTACTTTTTTTGTAACTTTCATTTATGCTGACAATAATATTGTGAACAAGAGAACCCTTTTGAGTTCTATTAGTGATATGGCCAGTAATATGGTTGATCATTGGCTTTTCTTAGTGATTTTAATTGTATTATTAGAATTACTAAAAAAGTTGATGATTTACTCCAAGTAAATTCTGCGATTTTAATATTTGTACTTCTTGTGGTTGTTCTTATTGAGCTTCAAATTTATGTTATTCTTATAATTAGTTTAATAATCAGCTAAATAGTCGTATTCAACGTCTTCTTGATAGAGCTCTTTGTAAGACTAGTTGGAATAATGTTTTTTCTTATTATTCTTCAAAAGTTTTTGAAGCATACTCTTCTGATCAACATTATATTTTTCTTTCCTTGTGCAACTCTACTAAATTGTATTTTCATTATTTTATATAAGAATTAAATTATTCTTTGTCCCAATTTTTTATCTATTGTCTCTACGGTTTGGAATATTCGAGGTGACCTGATTTTATTGTTTGTAATAAATTGAGAAATGTTAATGATGTTTTAAACGATTGGAATTGGAATTCTTCTAATGCTCTTTTTAACCATATTGCTCAAACTAAAAAGAAGCATACTATAATTATGAATCTTCTTGATCATCACCCTCTTTCTAATGATCTTCGTTGTCAAGCCTCTAATATTCAAAATAACATTGCTAATGCTTCCTTTTGCGATTGTGAATTGACCAAATAAAGAGATAAATGCTCTTGAATTTCTAAGAAAGAGAATGATGTTAAATTTTTGTATCAAAAGGCTAAAGTCAGACATACTTCCAATTTTATTAAAGAGATTTATGTTAATAATGTTTATATTTACCACCAGAATGACATTGTATGAAGCTATCTTTTTTTGTTGTAGTTTGCTAAATAGTCATACTAATAATGATATTATTTGTGATGATTTATTTCCTATAAATAAACAAATTTAAAAAAATTAGTTTTATGCTTTTGTTGGAATCTTTTTTTCTTGAAGCCATCTCTTGACGGTTTCACTTTTCTTTATTGGTGATGGTGTTTAGCTTCATTCTTCTAACACTTTTTTGTGTTCGTGGATACCACTCTGTTTTGTTATGATTTTTGTTGATTTTTCCTTTATCTTGTACATGTTAATTTGTACTATCTTTGTTCTATTCATTTGTTGTGTGGATATGAGTTTCTAATATCTAAAGGGACAAGCTTCGCGAGACCATTGGGGTCTCTTTTGCAATTATTGAAACCCTCTAGTGTTTCTTTGAGCTATTAAGGTTTTCACCAAAATTTCATAGAGATTCTTTCTTCTTTTACCTTTTCTTGGGAAAACTTTTAGATTTATTTTCTTTTTCGTGTTTTTTTGCTGCTTTTTTTGGTTTTGGGGCTTTGCTTCTTTTTCTTCATGGAGTCTTCTTTCCCCCCTCTCTGTTCTTCTTCTTCCCATTCTACTTCCGGTCTTATGCTGGTGTTAAGTTGGAAAGGATTAGTTTCTTCTAATATATCTAATTTTCTAGTTTTAATCTATCTTACATGTCTTGCGCAGATGATAAGTTTGTTTTCTCTGATGAGAAGATTGATATTGGATCTAAACAACGAGATCTCATGTTAGTTTGTTATGTTCTAGGCAGTAGATCTTTCTATGAGAATCTCCTTCAGTTGATTGATAAAATCTAGAAATTAAAAGGTTTGGTTGATCTTCTTTCTTTAACTGAGGGTTTTTTCTGTTTAAATTTACTTGCTCTGAGGATTTTGAGATTGTTCTTTTGGTAGCCCATGGTTTAATCTTTGTTTTTCTTCTTTTTGTATTTTTCTTCTTTGTTTTTATTTTCTTTGGTTTTTATTGTTTTGTTTGTTTGTTTATCTTCTTATATTAAATATCAATTGTTCTTAGGAATATTTTTATTCCTTAGTTCATGGACGGATTTTTTTTTTTTTGGTGTTTCTAATTTTTCTTTGTTTTGTTCTTTGTTATTTAATTATATTCTTGTTTAGTTTCTTTAATCTTTTAATTTTGTGGTTGTTGGGGTTTTTTAGTGTTTATGATTTTTTTTATATATTTTTCATTATATTTCTTCTCATTTTATTTTATTAGTATCATGATATCTCTGGTTGTGCTCGGTATTAGCTATGATATACATATTCTTTGCTCTATGACTTTACCATTTTTTAGGAATTATATCTTGGTATCGTTAACTTTTTCATAAAATTTGGATGGATATTTGGTTTCAATCTTTTAATGAAAGTGTCTTTTTATTGGGATATTATTTCTTTAGTCTTTCAACCTGCAATTACTTAGTATTGGTTTGGATTTGGTCATGCTATTGTTTATTCTTATTTTGCCACTCTAAAGATTGTGGATTTGTCTGATTTTATGATGATGTGATGTGCATTGTTCTTAATTTTGGAGTTGTTGATGGTTGTTGCTCGTTGTTGCTTTGGTTGGTTCTTCGTTGCTTTTCCTTTATATCCTGTTGTTGCAATTCTAGGCATGGCCATCTATCAATGGTTCTTGTGGTTTCCATTGATTGGCATTTGTACCATGGTGTTGTTCAGTGTTTTGATCATTGGTGTCGCAGAGGGTTGTTGCTCCTCGTGGCTTTGGTTAGTTGTCCGTTGCTTGTCCTTGGGATGTTATTGTTGCGGTTCCATATGATGGCTGCTGCTCGTTATGGCTTTGGTTAGTTGTTGCTTGCTTTGGGATGGCATTGTCGAGGTTCATGATGGAGTTTTCCCTTGCTGGTTCTTCTGGTTCTTTGCTAGCTTTTGTGCCTTGGTTGTAGTTATATTTTTGCTCTTGGGTTCTTGAGTTGATTGGGGTTGGCTCCTTCTGTTTAAAGTCTGTCTGTATCTATCTTTTAGAGTTGTATTACTCTATCTATGTTTGTTTATACTTTATTTTATTTTAATAAATATAGACTAAGCTCTCATTTCCCCCAAAAAATAATCTAACATATTTGAGTAATGTTATTTTTTCCTATTTTTAAATAAGGCCAAGTGTCAACCTCATTTTGCTAAAAAATAATTAGAAAAAAAAAGATAAATCGCATTTACGACTAATTACGTGAATCATGGCGAAGTTAGTGGGATTTACATAAATAGTATTTATCTATATATTTGGAAAAAAAATTGGTTGAATAGTGTTCCAAGTATTAAGCGCTTATGTAATGGTGTAAACGAGCCGAACACGAGGGAGCCCAGACTTAGCTCGTGCTTGGCTAGTTTATATTTCGAGCTCAAAAAGTCTGTTCGTGTTCGGCTCGTTTGCTTAGCGAGTCGAACACGAGTCGTTCTTCGACAAAGAGTCGTTTTGACAACCCTAATCACATAGTCATAAGATGTTAAAGATTATGACAAGATTTAAAGCATCATTTGAATCTAATTTAATAATTTTTATTTTATTTTCTTCATTAATACTTTTAATTGATTATAAATCCTTGTAGCCTTATAATCAATTAATTTTTTAACAAATAAAACTCATCAAATATATATATAAATATAATTGATTAGTAGTATTTCGAGCCAAAACGAGCTGAATGCGAACGAACAAATATTTATTCGTGTTATTCATGTTCGGCTCGTTAACTTAAGGTCTTTTTGGGACAGCTTGTGCGTTTGAAAATAAGCTACTTATCATAAAACGCGGTCCACGGGTCGACCCTCGCGACCTGCATTTAGTGTAAAAACTCAAACACAGTTTCGGATAAGCAAACAAAACGCATGAATCAAACGGTACGGCGGCATTTTGAAAATACCGCCCGCACTTATAATCTACCCCAAACGGACCCTCAGTGAACGAACTAAACACGAACTTCTTAACGAGCCTAACAAGAGCTATTCGAGAACAATAATCCGTTTTGACAGCCCTAATTAATACCGCGTTTGGAGAAAAAGTGCACCGTCACTTTCCGCGTTTGGGCCCCAGGCACGGAGTTGAGCGGATTTTGTATGATAAAATATGTCAGCCAGCGAAAGCTACGGAGAGAAAATGATGGCCGCAAAGCGGTAATTACGGTGATAAAAGTTTGGAGGACATGATTTTTCAGTTGAGCGGATTTTGACTTTAATAAAGAGCGATAAATTCTATGTTGAAATGGCGCATGAATTAAGCTGAACCAATTTATGATATATTTAGTAACTTTATTAATATTTAACATTTTGATAACAAATGTACGGCATAAATTTGAGGGGCTTGAAAATTATGTTTGTAAAAATAGAGCATTGATTTTTTTCTTTTTTTTAAGGCAAGCTGAGAGTCTCATCGAATATCAGAAAAAATATTAGGTTGGAGTCTGGACGCAGAGTTGTGTCCAAACAACAGACGTGATACAGCATGAAGAAGCGGAGCTCGGACCTCTGTTGTACTGCATCACGTCCGTTGTACTCCGGACACAATATTTTCTCTTGAATAGCAACCGCACCTTAAAGCACGATATTAGATTGTCTATGAATAAATATACAGAGAGTCGTCAGATTGGGTACAGCGGGGTTGGAGTTTTCACAAGTGGAAATGAAAAACTCGTAATAAAATAATATTTCATTAAAACATATTTTATGAAACATAAGTGATACACTTGATCGTGGAGTATTTTTTTTTCCCCTGTAACGATCAGGGAATCACCGTCATTGCCTGGACGCAGTGCTACGCCGTCCGGACAACGTACGCAAAAATTTTTCTATGAAACGAAGCAAAAGAAAAACTCAATGAAATCAGCCTTAATCTATCAAATAAAATAAGTAACATTGGTCTTCAAAGGTGTTCTAGAAATCGAACCGCAGGACAAAAATCAACATCCAACCAACTAGAAGTGGTATATACTCAAATGGGATGCAAAAATTATAAAAGAAAACGCTAAACTATTGATCAATGGTACTTAAAAAAACAGAAAGTATAACTCTTTTCGTTAGAGAAATCTAAAATTTTGGCAGGCTTGTTCTTCAGATACGAAATGTTAAAAGCGAGCGACAACCATAGTTGTGGTTCTCTAAATAATTTGAAAATGTCACCAATGCCGCCTTCCTGCAATCCTCCGTGCCAAATGTAAGTCCTTTTGCACTATGACAAGAGGCACATTTTTAGTAGTTGATGTAAAATCAATGATAATCATGAGTTATATGAAAAACAGCAAAAAATAATGGCAATGACTTCTGTAATTTTGGAGATTATTATTATATGTGGAATGCAAAGCAATTCAATGGAAAAAGAAGAAGAAATCAAACATTCAAGAGTTTAGAGAGAGATGTATATCATGCAAAGATTGAGAATAAAACTATGGACGAATATTTGCACCCCTCCTCCCTTGATATGATGATAAGAGAGTTTTACGTTAAGGGTTTCGGATCAAATTTTATAGATTCTACACAGAGATATTTTGCGCTTCGGCGGTGCGCGGCCGTGAAGCTATCATCCAAACAACATTTTTTTTTTTTCTGCAGTCACGGTGCGCTGCCGCCGAAGCTATCATCCAAACAACTTTGATTTAGGATTTAATTTTTAATGGTATTAACAATAATATAAATATCAGATATTAAAAAGGACAATCAAAAATAGAGATTTGTGTACAGTAATTCATGTTTGTATGCCCATCCTTTGTGTTCACCTCGGAATATGTTTCATCATCTTGCATTAAGATACATGTCGCCGGTTCACATGCAAGAATTAGACAATATAGGTATCATTGGGTAATTTCAATATCTAGGGCATGCTAGTGCAGTCCATTTTAAAAATTGAGCTTGTTCAAACAATTTTGATGGTGATGAAGGCAATTCAAGCCCAAATCGCAATTATTCCGCCGACATTCCGCCATTTTCACGGTACTTGGTTGTTTCAATCATGTAAGGCCCATTGTTGAGTAAATCTGACACTCAAAATGCACTAATGCAACAGGTTTTATGAATAGACATCGTTTAAGCAGTTTCAATGATGATTGAAACAACTTTATTCTTATTCCCGCGACGTCACACATTCAATGATCCTAGCCTTCATGATATAAACTACCCAAGAATTTTCGATATCCTAATTATGATGGTATAGACATTTTGTGACAGAATGCAGTTCAAGCAGATTTGAGTTGATTTTTTATCTTTTTACTATATGCAAAGCGGGGGACAACTTGGACATCTTCCTTGGGCAATTTTGGCATTTCAAATTCATCAATGTAGTCCATCTTACAAGACAAGCGATGATCAGTTAACTCCATCTGATGTGATGTGTCTCGACCTTGATTTATGTAATGTTTAGCAATTAGCCATCAACCATCTTTTTAATAATCTTAGATGTGTTTAATTATATCGCAAAGTGGAGCAATTAGCCATCAACCATCATTTTAATAATCTTCGATGTGTTTGGTTATATCGCAAAGTGGAGCATGCTTGGAGATCAACAAAAACTAGATAGCAACAACCGTTTTGAGGGAAAAGAGACACACAAATTGAAGAAACCGAATTAGAAGAATAAGGGAGTACCATTGTTAGCAAACCAAACCCAACTTTTGTAGATTAGATAGACAGATACTTATGATATATTATATACATCCAGTTTATCAGAATCAAGATAGTGATTTCTGAAAAAGAAAAGCCGCATATGCTAGGAAATAAACAGACAGTTATAAAGAAGATAAATTATTAGAATATCCACATTAATGGGATAACCTGTTAATTAACTTACTTAGGGTCGCACGTTTCGCATGAATGGCACATAGATTTGCATCCTCAAACAACTCTATTAAATAGCTCTCGGCTGCCTGAAAGAAAAATATTTACAATAAAAATGTATCTTTTATAATATGGAAATACAGCAAGCTAGCTACAAAAAATTTAGAATAATCGCGCCAGTACCAATTATCAACTACATGCAGAATGTGTCTAAAAGCTTGCTTCTCATAAAGAAATTCTAGAATCATCACATGAAGGCCTGTCCCACAAGTACACAAGATACATTTGATATCTACCGGTTGTAATTGATACAATTTCGTCCTTAATTATAGCTTTTGCCGCAATATTTAGGTTGTCTAAAAGCTATGTTGTAAAGGTATTAGACGTGAATCTTAAATTATAGCTATGTTGATTCAATTATAGCTTTTGCCACAAGATTTAGGTTGTCTAAAAGCTATGTTGTAAAGGTATTAGACGTGAATCTTGAAGGGGTAGAAAGAGATGAGAATGAAATGCATGAGTTACAAGTTCATGAGACAAAATCAAATCAAAAAAATTAATAATTGAACAAATTCAATATTTTTGAGATTTCAAACATGCTATAGGCATATGCCTCAATTCATTTTTTTGAATTTATGTGATCTTAGTTTTCTGTGAAGTATTTTCTTAAGTTGGGTCTCATGTCGTAGCATAAACGCAGATTGCATTTGTTGTGGTATATTTAATTATAAACGATCGACCACGAAGCAAATAAAACAACGCGATAAAATTCACACAAGAAAACAACACAGCGGAACACACAGATTTATGTGGTTCGACAAATTGCCTACATCCACGGAGTTGCAGAGGATTTTACTACTTGAGGAATTTACACAAGTGGATCATCTCCAATTACAAAAGCGAACTCTTTCTCTCACTTCTTCGCTCTTCTCTCTCTACACCGAGATACACAGAAAAAGAAGAAAAACATACAAGAGAAAAATATATTTTTCTTTTACCACAAGCCAACAAGATCAAATCAAATCAAAAAGAGCACATTCTTCTTCCGCTATCTTCTTCTTCATTTTGCCCAGCACGAGAAGAATCTTTCACGAAATGAAGGAGGCGTGGGCGGAAATGGGAGAGGAGTTCATATTTCCCGAACAAAGGAGACGAAATGGGAGGGCTTTTTCGCGAATGAGGGAGGAGCAGGAGGTTTCACGCACACAAACAGAACGAGAGGTAATCGAGAATTTGGGAGAGGCGGAGACAGGAGTTTCGTTTTGCAAACCGAATGTGATGAGGGGCGCGAGCGAGTCGGGAGCTGGAGACGTTCGCGTAATGGAAGGGGAGGCTAGAGCAATTAACAATATATCTCAATTTATTTTATTTAACCGGGCTCCACTCAACAAATCTCCCACTTGGAGACCGGTACACAAACTACAACGTCTTCTTCCTTAAACCGATATCCTCCACTAGCGGCGTCGCTCTTTTCTTCAATTGTGTTATCATTCACCTCTGCAACTCAAGGCCCCTGTCTTCAAGCTAGAAGACCAACTGAAGTTGTGCACAACTTCAGTTTTTTCAGAGTAACACCATTTGTCAACATATTAACAGGGTTCTTGCTTCCACAAATTTTCTCAAGCAACAACTGTCTTCATCCAATAATGACCGTATGAAGTGATGCTTAATCTGAATAAGCTTAGTCCTTGACTGAAATGTTGGATTCCTGGTAAGAAATATTACGCTATGACTATCACTATAGAATATGCCCTTCTGATCCTTCTTGCCTAATTCTTTCAAGAAGCTTTGTAGTCATATCATCTCTTTTGCAGCCTCTGACACTGCTATGTACTCAGCTTCTATAGTAGACAACGAAACTGTCTTCTGCAGATTAGAGCCTCATGATATTGCAGTGTCACCAATAGTATAAATATAGTTTGTAGTACTTCTGGCATCAATGTCTCCAACTAGATTAACATCAACATAGTCATGTACCTCTGAACTCTTTCCTGAGAAACACAAGCAAGTTTTTGTAGAGCCTCTTAAGTACCTCAAGATTCACTTCACTGCTTCCCAATGTTCCTTTCCAGGATTACTCATATATCTGCTAACGACTCTCACTGCATGGGCAATATCCGGTCTGGTGCAAACCATAGCATACATAAGTGAACCAATAGTTGAAGCATAAGAAACCTTACTCATGTGATTTTGTTTCTCCTCTAACTTGGGTGACTGATTCTTGTCGAGTCTGAAGTGACTTCCCAAGGGTGTGTCAACTGGTTTGGCATTATCCATGTTGAATCTGCTAAGTACCTTTTTCACATACTCAGTTTGAGAGAGTCTCAACAGGCCTCTGACTCTATCTCTGACAATTCTCATACCAAGGATTTATTTTATTGCTCTCAAATCCTTCATTGCAAAGTGTTTTGACATCTGCTCCTTCAGATTATTTCTCCTCAATACTAGCACCTGCAATAAGTATATCATCCACATACAGCAGTAGCAACAGTGATCCGTCTGACATCTACTGTACCCTGTATTGTGCATGAAATTATCAAATTTTTTGTACCACTGTCTAGAAGCTTGCTTCAAGTCATACAAGCTCTTTTTCAATCTGCAAATTGACACTTCCTTTCCATGTACCACGAATCCTTCAGGTTAGTGCATGTAGATGTCTTCTTCAATATCCCCATAAAGAAAAGTTGTCTTCACATCTAAGAGATTTTCAGTAGTCACCATAAACAGTACCATTCTGATGGTTGTAAGCTTCACCATAGGAGAGAAAATCTCTGAATAATCAATATCATGTTTCTGCTAAAAACTTTTTACAACAAGTCTAGCATTGTACCTCTTACTGTCATCATGCTCAGTCTTCACCCAGTACACTCACTTGTTGTTTAATGTCTTCTTTCCAGATGGAAGTTCTGTCAACTCTCAAGTCTGATTTTCTAGCAGAGAATCAATCTCCTCCTTCATGGCTAGCTCCCACTTGCTCGAATTTTCATATTGCAAGGTTTCTTAATAACTCTGAGATTCTCCATCATCTGTCATCAGAATGTAGTTCAAAGTTGGAGAATAACGCTATGGAGAACGTCTAGCCCTTTCTGACATGCAAACTGCAACTGTAAAGATAGACTACTATGAAACTGACTGTGGAATAATAGGAGTGGATGTCCCGGATCCACTCTCCTCATCATCAACATCTCTGTTCTGCACTGCAACCTCTGGTAAATCATCAAATCTTACCAACTCAGATTCCTTCAGTGTTGTTTCAAAAATTGTACTGAACTTGTCCATGTACATAACCTTTTCATTGAAAATCATGTTCCTGCTTCTTATGATCTTCCGACGATGATCACCCCATAAACAATATCCAAATGTCTTGTTTTCATAGCCAATGAAATAACACTTCTTTGACTTAGTCTGAAGCTTACTTCAAGCATCGGAATTAATGAGAATATAAGAAAGACAACCAAAAGTCTTAAGTTAAGAAAATTTCACCTATTTCCTACTCCAAACTTCTTCAGGTAATTCACAGTTTCATGGAACAGACAACCCCCTATTAATCAAAGAAACTGCAGTACTGACCGCTTCTGCCAAGAAAGTAGGTGGTAGTCCGGCGTGCAATCTCATGCTTCTAGCCCACTCATTAATGGTCTTGTTCATGCGCTCTGCAACACCATTTTGTTGTGGTGTCCCCGGAGTGGTCTTCTTTATTTTAATTCCCTGAGTTGTACAGTACTCCTTGAACCTACCATCAATATACTCAACACCATTATTAGACCTCAGACATTTTAGCTTTAAGCATGTCTCTATCTCAACCATGGTCTTTCAAGTCTTGAACACACTGAATACATCAGATTTATACTTCAATAAATAAACCCATACATTTCTGCTATGATCATCAATGAATGTTATGTAGTAATGAGAACCTCCAAGAGATGTCACTGAAGAAAGTCCCCACACATCTGTGTACAAGATCCAGCTTTCCTGCTTTTGGGGCCTTGCCACCCTTCAAAAAACTAACATTCCTCTGTTTCCCCATAATGCAACTCTCGCAGATGCCGAGATTAATTGACTTCAATTCTGGTAGCTTACCTCTGGACTGAAGTTCATTCATATCTCTTTGACTCATGCGGACAAGTCTGCAATGCCGCAACTCTGTTATGCTCTCTGCAACAGTAGTATCAACACTGTTAATTAAACTAGTAGACATATATAGTGTATTTGTTTTCTTACCTCGACAAGTACCAGTACTCCTTTAGTAACCTTCCAAGTGTTATCTGAGAAAACTACTGAATGTCCACACTTATCAAACAGTCCAACATAAATGTTCTTCTTCAGTTAAGGAATGTGTCTGACCTTTTGCAGAGTCCACTTGTTCTTGTTTGGAAGTGCAATGTCAATATCTTCAATTTCTACCACGTTCATAGCTTTTCCATCTCTCAAATATATTTTCCCAAAATCACCTGCAACATAATTCTGCATCAATTCCCGATAAAAAGTTGTATGAAAAGATGTTTTTGAATCCAATATCTAGTTATCAATAGAACTATAAACTATCAGCAGTATTGCATCTTGTGATTCTTCAGTTACCACATTTGCACTGTCATTCTCCTTTATAGGATTCCTGCAGTTCATCTTTATGTGGCGAGTTTTGCCACAATTCCAGCAAGTAACTTGTTTACGAGTCCTTGACTTGTTTCTCAGGTCGCTTCTCCCTAATAATAGAAGATAGAGTTTCTTCTCACAGAGGTAGTCCTCTATCTACATCCTCCAATAACCAAAATATGTACCATCGAACTTTTCGATCCCTGGAACTTTCACTTCATCTGCAGGCTCTGATACAAGTTATTGTGGTATATTTAATTAAAACGATCGACGACGAAGCCAATAAAATCGCACGATAAAATTCACACCAGAAAATAACACAGCGGAACACACAGATTTACGTGGTCCATCAAATTGTCTACATCCACGGAGTTGCAAAGGATTGACGTGGTAACAACCATCCTCATAGCTCCCCAGCTATTTGGCAATGAAGCTAATAAGATCAGTGCACGTATGTCTTCATTAAATTCAATTTCCACAGACGATAATTGATTTATGATAGTGTTGAAATCATTCAGGTGTTATACCCGAGATCGGTACCTAAATTCTGATTCTCTTCTTAAGGTTGATACTCAAATTTCAACTCTCATTTCGGGGTCAGTACCTAAATTTTGATTCCCTTTCTCCGAGATCGGTACCTAAATTCTGATTCTCTTCTCGAGGTTGATACCCAAATTTCAACTCTCATTTCGGGGTCAGTATCTAAATTTTGATTCCCTTTCTCCGAGATTGGTACCTAAATTCTGATTCTCTTCTCGAGGTTAATACCCAAATTTCAACTTTCATTTCGGAGTCAGTACCTAAATTCTGATTCCTTTCGATCAGCTCTTGAGTTGAATATGAGTCACCGTGCTTTCCTTCTCAATCTGATCTTTTCTCTACCTCTTGGGTTGGATGTGAGTCTCAGTGCTTTCCTCCCCAATGTAGCAGACATATTTCCTTTGTCACCACTTAGGTTGGATGTGAGTCTTAGTACTTTCCTTCCTAGCGTGACATATATTCTCCTATCGTCTCTTAACTCGGATGTAACTTCCCTAGCGGTATTCTGAGTTGTTCTAGTTCCTCTGTTTCGCTTAGGTTGGTTATGGAGTTTTACTTCTAACCCCGTAATGAATCCTAAGACAACAGAAGATTTTTTTTTCGACTAGTTTCAGCTCGGATGTAACTTCCCCAGCGGTATTCCGAGTTGATATAGTCTTTTTTTTTCTTTTCTTTTTCACTTATTTTCACCACATTCTTCGGGATCAAGATCATATTTTGATTCCTTTCCTCATACATTCTTTAATATCATAGCCAAATTCTGAGTATTTCTTTTGCATATACTTTGAAAATTGACATTTGAAATCATTCGAAAATTCAAATCCCACAACAGTTTGAAAACTCATTTACTCATTCCAAGCAAAAATCGTACTTCACCTCACTTCGAACTCGACATTCGATTTGTCCCAAGTATGGTTACTTGGACATTCTTGAGGAATCAGGTTGATCATTTCGGTCAACACCAATAGACGCGTCGTGCTTGTGTAGCACACCACACCTATTGGGGGTTCATTTGTTGACCTAATTTTGGAGGTCTTCTTTTCCCCTTCTCTAGATACCCTAGGATCTAGCCTTAACATTTCTCTATTTTGACTCTCTTAGAGGACTAGACTGGGACCCACACCCTTTAGAAATTCAAGTCATTTCTTCGCTCTTTGCAGTTTCATATGGGTGGTTTCAGATTCTCAATATTCAATTGAGTCGATCGAAAAGCCAACATATTGAAGCTCGAATTGAGCTCCTATAGAAATTTGAAAGACGTAGGTAGAGACCGTGGCGCGTGCGATGTTTGACTTGCCACTACGAGCGATATGTTTGACATTGGTTATGTTTGACATTGGTTGTCACTTATGTGAGGATCAGTCAATAATATACTCGTTAAACGGCTCCGATCGGGCCAAAATAGTTTCGTTTGTCGCGTCCCGTGTGAATCGAATTTAATTCGACACGATCGTCGATGACCTTGTCCAAATGATGAAATGAACTGCGCTATTACGTTCGTGACGTCGATTTTAGCTAGGGAGGACACCCATTTTGTCGGGGCTCCGAGCGCGAGTGGATCACACGAAACTTAATATTTTATTAATATTTTCTTTAATAAAATAAAAATATATTTGATAAATTTTTTTATAAAACATAATATTTTAAAACCTAAAAATCTAAACTCCCTTGCGTCTCTGTTATTTGCACTAGTCGAACCGTGGAGTCCCTTGCCGGTTTGTCGGTCATCCCTTCCCTTTCCGAGCCTTCGTCGCCGGTAACCTAATGTAACGAACTTTCCCGCCTAAATGAGTCTGGTAACTTGTTTGTTCTTTAATTTGAATGTTCTCTTTGCCCTTTGAGATGTTTCTTGTCACCTCCCTTTCTTTTTACCGTCGGTGAGCTCTGGCCCTCTCGATGACTATAAATACCCCATGAGAGGGGAAGAAGAACGACGCGATTTTTTTCGGAGACTTTGGAGGAATACAGTGCTGAGGTTCTTTGTCTGTTGGAAGTTTTTTTATCTCGTGGTCCTTCTTCAATCTTTCATTTTCTTGAGCTAAGACGAAATCGAGGTTAGATTTCTTTGATGTGGTTATTCTTAAGCTTGGTTTCGATGAATTAATGGTGTATCTACATCACTTCTTTTGCCTCTGTTCGACTGTATATTGGGAGATTATGTTTTGTTGTGAATACATGATTTGAAGAACTGGTTTTATACTTCTTGCTACCCTTTTGTTCGAATATATACTAAGAATCATTGATATAATTTGGATAGCCATTTGATGGTTTGAATCGGCTCATATTACATCTAGATTCCTTAATGATTTTGCCTTAACATGGAAGATCGGTTTTATTCTTTTAGATGAGTTAATTTGGCCTTTGTGCTAGTTTCAGTTTTTAGTCTGAGATTCGGTTTGGTTTTATGTGAAATTGAGCTCAGTTTTATGCAAGAACTATCTTGATTCAATTCCCTGTTCCTAGTTGGGTTGTATTCAAAATATTATTCTATCTGCTAGCCCTTTTGTTGGGGCTCGATTTGGCTTATTTTGCCCAAAAATTTAGAATTATAGTTTTGCCTTATGATTGGGAGTTTGGGTCTTAGTTTTTGCTCTCTGTTGGGATTTGATCTTGGTTCCTGTTTCTTGCTGGAACTCGGTTCTGGTTCTTACTCTGTTGGAACTCGGTTTTGGTTTTCCTTGCTGTCCTTTGTTCGAATGCTCGCTGGAGGTTTTTTTTTTTTTAGTTTGGAAATACATTTGAAGCTCAATTTTGATTCCCTTTGCTGCCTTAATTAACAAAACATATTGGAAATTATATTTTCAAGCTATTTAGAATTTATTTGGGTTCGGTTTCGATTAATGGACTTTGTATTGGATTTGGCTTAAATTCCTGCTCCTTGTTGGAATTTGGTTATGATTCCCACCCTTTGTTGGGGTTCAGCTTCGGCTCTTACTTTCTAATTGAATTTGGTTTTGATTTTTTCTTGTTTTCCCTTATTTGAATATATTTTGGGATCCTTTTACACGTGTTTGGGGTCTATTTATATGCTTCTTGATACCCTTATTCGAGTGCATATTTGGAGATTATTTTGGTTTAGAATAGAAGCTTAGGGCTGCGGTTATTTTTGCTCCTCTTGCTGCCTTACTCAAATACATATCAGAAATCATTTTTTATTTTGAAAACTAATTTAATATCTCAAATTTGTTATCATTACTCCTATTTGAAAATACATTGGAGTTAATCGATATTTTGGATGGCTACTTTAGTATCTCGAATAATGGCTCAATTTCATCCCCTTTTATTGGGCTCGGGTTTGTTCCTTGACGACTCGGTTTGGTTTCCCTTCGTGGCTTGGTTTTAGCTTGGTAATGATCTATTCTTTTTGGTCATTTGCTGGATTCGATTTAATTCCCATGAGGAGATTCAATCATATTTCTAGTAATTCTCTTTATTCGAACTTCGACATTGGAAATCATTTTTATAGTTTGAGTATTACATGTGGGGCTCGGTTTTTGCTCCATTTGCTTCCCTTTGTTTAAATACATGATGGAAATCATTTTTATAGTTTGAGGAGTATATGTGGGGCTCGGTTTTTGCTCCCTTTGCTTCCCTTTGTTAAAATACATGATGGAAATCATTTTTATGGTTTGAAAATATATGTGGGGCTCGGTTCTTGCTCTTTTTGCTTCCCTTTGTTTAAATACTTGTTGGAAATCACTTTTCTGGTTTGAAAATATATGTGGGGCTCGGTTCTTGCTCCCTTTGCTCCCCTTTTTTTAAATATATGCTGGAATTCATTTTATGGTTTGAAAATATATATTTGGGACTCAGTTTTTAATGTTCTTTGTTGTACTTTGTTCGAATACTTGCTGACAGTCATTTTTAAGGTTTGAAAAATGCATTTGGAATTTGGTTTTGGTTCTCTTTGCTGCTCCCTTGTTTGAACATATATAGGAGATCATTTTAACACCTGTTTGGACCTTGTTTTTATACTTCTAGCTACCTCTGTTTGAAGGTATATTGAGATCGATTGTTTGATTTTAAATAAACAGATGGGGGCTGATTCTATGCTCATTGCTGCTTCATTTAAATGCATGAAATAAAGGAATATTTTTTATTTGAATATTTACTTTGGAATTGTAATTCCCGTACCTTTTGTTGCCTTATTTGAATGCATAAACTGAAACTTTGGAGGGAAGTTTATCTAATCCTTAAAAGGTTGTTGGAATTGGTTTTCGGCTTATATCAATTATGTGGATTTGAATTCGATAACACAAGAATGCAGCATATTTCTTTATGAAAAGTTCATGGGCTTTACGATAGGGACATGTATATGTTAAAGTTTAAACTTAAGATAGAAGATAGATGTTATAGAAAGGCTTAAACGATTGCTTCTCCCATTTATTTGATATGAAATATATAAAAATAATAATTTGTTGGACGAGCATATGAAATATTGAGGTGGTCTATTAGTTCGAGATGAGAGGCAACAGGCAATGATGCAAGAGAACCATTGAACAGCTTAGCTTATAGCTGAAATATAAAATCAATATTCAATTAGTGCGATGTTCTTTCACCCCTAGATTTTGAACAACTCTAACCCTTTTTCAAAAGTTCCGAGAATCGGTACTCACAAAGAAACAAATACTACAAACACTACATAGATACTACACTCACAAAGGAACAGATACTACAAACACTGCACAGATACTACAATCGCGAAAGAACAGATACGACACTACACCATAGACACCATATCCTGACTAATACATGCATACATTGGATATCACCTACACGTACATGTCATACATCATAGTACATTTTGCACACCATATACAGATACACCACATATCTTTATTTGATGGATCTAAGTATTAGCATATCACCTTTTTTTTACTGTATACACTATATCCACACATTATACCCTGCATGACAAATATTATATATCATGTATAGATACTACGGGTTTTTAAACAGATATTACACTTGCACAAGAAATATATACAACATTCATACACACTATGCAATTCACACTCTACACTCTAATGAGTTCAGATACTACATTTCACATATAGGTACACTACACTCCAATGAGTTCAAATACTAAACTCACATATAGGTACACCACACTTTGAGATGTTCAGATACTGCTCTATTCACATATTCATTAAACGACAGGGTTTAAGACTGTCTGATTATAAGGGTGATTCGTTTATGGCCTCTAGTTGATGTTGATAGGTTGACCTCGATATATCAATTGCCTGTGGGATCGAGATAGAGAGGAAAGGGGTCTAGTCTGAGCCTATCCCCAAATTAAAATCTAATATTCCATCTTGAGACTATCTTATGCTCATCATTTAATTTTCCTTTCATAATCTGCAAATGTTTATTTGACCCATTTATATCATACAATTGTAATCTGTTTTGAAGCTTTAACAGAATTTGATAAGGTACGTTTTTATTTATTTAATTTTCGTACTTTATTTTATGCATACTTCTTTTTATTTTTGTACTGTATTGTACTTCGTTACATGTCACATGCATTTTCTTACCGCATCTTACGGTATAGTCTCTCCGTTTGTTCTTTATTGCACTGTATACATTTACCAGTATTCACGCTTTAGCTGCTACCTTTCTAGTATGTTTTTGTGATCCCCTAGGATAAGTCGTTCGAGGCATGTTTTTTTTTCTCTTCTCTCAACTTTTCTCGGAACGAGACGACAACGTGGTTGGTTGGCGATTCATCTCCGGACAACGATCGAGACAACTACCAAAGACTGAATGATGAGCTTATGCAGAACCTCGATAGATTTAAATAGCATACCTATAGGACGTTGAGGTTGTTCGTTTGGCACGACGTAAATCCTCACATTATCTTTTAGGACTTTCTACGACTTTCATATCGTACGATATAAGTCCTAAACCTTTTAGATTTTTTTAGGTTGTTGTCTGGTACGACATAAATCCTCACATTTTCTCAGACTATTTGCATATGACATACAGATATAAGTCTTGAACATCTAAATAAATTGCACAACTGAAATATCAAATAATTTCTCTTTCAAAGACATAAAGTCAAACCATAGATTAGTTTGAGATGTTACTGAATCTCCTTCAGTATCTTCGATATCTCCTACTTTTCGTTCCTTTAGATTCTGAATAATTGTTCCTATTTGAGTCTATCTCATTTGACTTTTCCTATGAACAATCGTGGAAACTTGAACTTTGAATTCTTGAAGACGAAACCTCTGATCATTATCAAGAGTTTTCTTAGGTGACTTAGGTTGTCTAAGATGTAATTAACTATAGGGGTTTGCTCTTATAGGGAATTTGAGAACCCAGATTAATCTAAACCCTATCTAATCCCTGTATTAGATAGGGGAATTTGTCTGCTATAAATTTCGCAGACCAAAATAGATTCATAAACTTTTAAGTTTAGAAAGTTAAGTCTACCAATAAGTGATATGTCCATCTTTCAAGATTATATATCATTTAAGTTATCGTGCGTTGATGTTTAAACTATTAGATATATGAGGTCTACTCGGTCTCATCATTTTCTAAAAATAAAAGATATCATTTTTACAAAATTAAAATTACATTGTATATATATATTAAATTCTACATTTAAATTTTAAAATCTTATTTTTGAAAGAAAAATAGCCGATAATTTCTGGCGACTTCGTTGGGGATCAGTTCCTCTCTCCATTTTGATCAAGATGTTTTGCTTTCAAACATCGGAGTGTGCCCATACCCCTAATGGGTCAAACTATCATTCTTCTATTGATATACTTCACTCATTTCTTCCTTGAGTAGATATTGTCAACTCCTTTGGTTCTGGAGCCGCTGTTTAATCACCCATAAACAGAAAGGTTCTGGAATCTTAAAATGCTAAAAAGAATGGATTCCCAATAGGTGTGAGATGTTAGGGAGACGATTCGTAGGAGTGAATTTGATTCGAGAGAGCTTTTTCTTTAAATCACGAACACATGTCCTACATATCCTACTCTTTTCTTTATTTATGACAAATTGATTTGATTATTTAAAACCTATAAATAAAGCTTAAGATGTATATATATAAAGAAATTTGTTCGGATGAATCTCGAAAGAGACACTCAGTTGAATGATTTGATTTGATTCAAGATAGTCGTCCTAAATTGCTGCAACCATGGCTGCAAGCATCGTGAGTCTAATTTCTAAAAATTTGAAATTACAGAAAATGACTACACCAAAGTTGATATTTTCCTTTGACGCTAGGATGAACTTGGCTGTCAACAAGAACGAACTGCCCGATAGAGCCGTCATTTGCTTTGGACAAGGATTTGACAATACTGACATTAAGTTTGGAGACATTACCGTCACTGTACTGAGAAATAAAATCTCTAAAATGGTGGAGCCCATAGTGGAATTCAACCTGAAGTCGACACATGAGTTCCCACCTTTAAAAAGGGTGCAGCTAAGAAGAACGTTGCTACTGTTACAAAGATCGCTAAAATTGTCAAGAATATCATGGAAACAACTGTTACTACCCCCGTCGCTCTAGTCACTGCACATGTCACTTTCCCTGCTCGACTTAAAGGAAAGGAAATTCAGGTAGATGACGAGTCTGTCGCTGTGGAGGGTTCGAAATTTTTGACAGCACCTTCTGTGTTTGAAATAGGGTCTAGTTCGAGGTCTGCACCTTTGACCAGGACTCAGAAAAGGAACAAGAACCGGAGAATAACCAAGATAAAAAAAGTGAAAGTTATCGAGGTTGTTGCCTCGATTTCCTTGGATGAAGATGAAGAAGTTGGATTACCTGAGACCTCCCCTCTCTTAAGATGGAGCAGGTTTCATCCACTGTCTGCTGCTCCTGATGAAGAGGATGTCCAGAAGATCGCTGTTGCACCGTCTCAATTCTACCACCGTACTAATCAAGTAAAGACTAAGGACTCGTACCATTAAAGCGAGTTCGTATGGTCTTTGAGAAGGTGGCAAAGAAAGAAAGATGTTCTGTTGATGAAATCCTCAATAGGATGGGAGGCGCTGTGTCACCCAAGATGAGGCAGATACTGAAAAACGATAGGTTCGTTTCGCGACCTGCGAAGAAATTTGAGAAAACGCGAGAAGGTTTGCTTTTGCGAACCTCTAAGAAAGTCCGTACAGATGATCGTCATTTAAGTTCTGCCTATGCCACTCCACGACCACCCAGGATTCCTGTTAAACAACGTTTGGGAGCCCGTATTCCTCCCGTTTCTGTCTTCGTCACTCCTACCGCCATTTTTTTCCCATATTTTAGGCAACGAAAACCCATTAAATATCGTCTTGGGCCAAGGATAAGTGTACCTAGGGTACAGGATAAGCGCTTCTCATCCTATTGAGGATTTCATCAACAGAACATCTTTCTTTCTTTGTCAACTTCTCAAAGACCATACGAACTCGCGTTAATGGTACGAATCCTTTGGTCTTTATTTGATTATAACGGTGGTAGAATTGAGACGGTGCAACAGCGATTTTCTGGACATCTTCTTCATCAAGAGCAGCAGACAGTGGATGAAACATGCTCCCTCTTAAGAGAGGGAAGGTCTCGGGTACTCCAACTTCTTCATCTTCATCCAAGGAAATCGAGGCAACAACCTCAGCAGCTTTCTCGTTCTTGATCTTGGCTATTTTCCGATTCTTGTTTCTTCTCTGAGTCCTGGTCAGAGGTGCAGACCTCAAACTAGACCCTATTTCTAACACACAAGGTGCCGTCAAGAACGCCGAACCTTCCACAGTGACAGGCTCGTCATCTACCTGAATCTCCTTCCCTTTAAGTCGAGAGGGGAAAGTGGCAGGTGCGACTAGAGCGGTGGGGGTAGTAACAGTTGTTTACATGGTATTCTTGACAATTTTAGCAATCTTTGTAACGGTAGGAACGTTCTTCTCAGCTGACACCCTTTTCAAATGTGGGAACTTATGTGTCAACTTCAGGTTAAATTCCACTATGGGCTCCACCATTTCAGGGATTTTATTTCTCAGTACAGCGACAGTAATGTCTCCAAACTTAATGTCGATATTGTCGAATCCTTGTCCAAAGTGAATGACAGCTCTATCAGACAGCTCGTTCTTGTTCATAGCCAAATCCATTCTACTGTCGAAGGAGAAGATCAACGTTGGTGTAGTCATTTTCTGTAATTTCAAATTTTCAGAAATTAGACTCACGATACTTGCAGCGATGGTTGCAGCGATTTAAGACGACTATCTTGAATCAAATCAAATCATTCAATTGGGCGTCTCTTTCGAGACTGATCCGAACAAATTTCTTTATATATATACATCTTTAAGCTTTATTTATAGATTTTAAATAATCAAATTAAAATTTCATAAATAAAGGATAGAGTAGGATATGTAGGACATAGGTTCGCGATTTAAATAGAAAGCTTCTCGAATCAAACTCACTCGTACGAATCGTTTGAGAATCCATTCTATTTAGAATTTAAAGATTCTGGAATCTTTCTGTTTATGGGTGATTAAACACTGGCTTCAGAATCAAAGGAAGTTAACAATACCTACTCAAGAAAGAAATGAGTGAAGTATGTCAATAGAAGAATGATAGTTCGACCCATTAGGGGTATGGGCACAATACCGATGTTTGAAAGCAAAACCTCTTGATCAAAATGGAGAGAGGAACTAATCCCCAGCGGAGTCGCCAGAAATTATTGGTTATTTTTCTTTTGAAAATAAGATTTTAAAATTTAAATTTAGAATTTAATATATATATATATAGTGTAGTTTTAATTTTTGTGAAAATGGTATCTTTTTTATTTTTTGAAAAAAGATGAGACCGAATATACCTCATATATCTAATAGTTTAAACAGCTGAGCACGACACCATAAATGATATATCATCTTCAATGATGGACATATCACTTATTGATAGGCTTAACTATCTAAATTTAAAAGTTTATGACTATATTTTGGTCTGCGAAATTTATAGCCGACAAATTCTCCTATCTAATGCAAAGATTAGATAGAGTTTAGATTAATCTGGGTTCTTAAATTCCCTATAGGAGCAAGCCTCTATAGTTAACTACATCTTAAACAATCGAAGTCACTTAAGAAAACTCTCGATAATGATCAGAGGTTTTGTCTCCAAGAATTCAACGTTCAATTTTCCACAATTGTTCATAGGAAAAGTGAAATGGGATAGGTTTAAATATGAACAGTTATTTTCAGAATCCAAAAGAACGAAAAGTAGGAGATGTTGAAGATACTGAATAATATTCAGTGACATCTCAAACTAATCTATGGTTTAGCTTTACGTTTTTTAAAGAGAAATTATTTGATGTTTCTCTCCTGCAAATTATTTAGATATTCGGGACATGTATCTGCACGTCACATGCAAATAATCCGAGAAAAAGTGAGGATTTATGTCGTACTAGACGACGACCTCGGAATCCTAAAAGTTTAGGACTTATATTGTACGATATAAAATCGTAAAAAGTCCTAAAAGATAATGTGAGGATTTACGTCGTGTTAAACAAACAACATCAACGTCTTATAGGTATGTTATTTAAATCTATCAAAATTCTGCATAAGCTCATCCTTCAGTCTTTGATAGTTGTCCCGATCGTTGTCCGGAGATGAATCGTCAACCGACCACGTCGTCGTCTCATTCTGAGAAAAGGAGAGAGAGAAGAGAGAATAATTAAAAAAAACTATGCCTCGAATGGCCTATCCTAGGGGATTGCACAAACATACTCAAAAGGTAACAACTAAAGCGTGAATACTGGTAAATGTATTCAGCACAACAAAGAACAGACAAAAAAACTATAGATGCGATAAAGAAGTGCATGAGACATGTAGCGAAGTGTGGTACGATACAAAAAAAAGGAAATATGCAGAAAATAAAGTACCGAAATTAAATAAATAAAAGCGTACTTGATCAAATTCTGTTAAAGCTTCAAAACAGATCACAATTGTATGATTCAAATGTGTCAGGAAAACATTTGTTGGTTATAAAAGAAAATTAAATGTTGAGCATATGAAAATCTCAAGATGGGATATTAGATTTCAATTTGGGGATAGGCTCAGACTAGACCCCTTTTCTCTCTATCTCGATCCCACAGGCAACTGATATATCGAGGTCAACCTATCAACATCAACTAGAGGCCACCAACAAATCACCCATATAATCAGACAGTCTTAGACCCTATCGTTTAGTGAATATGAGGACAGAGTAGTATTTGAACTCCTCAAAGTGTGGTGTATGTGTATGTGAGTGTAGTATATATCTCTTGTGCAAGTGTAATACCTGTGTAAAACCCGTAGTATCTATTCTTTCCTAAGTGTGGTATCTGTGCAAAGATTTGTAGTATTTGTTCTTTCCTAAATACCAATTCTCAGACACTTTGAAAGGGGTTAGAGTCGTTGACTATTTAGAGGTGAAATGACATCACACTAATTGAATACTGATTTTATATTTCAGTTATAAACTAAGCTGTCAAATGGTTCTTTGCATCATCGCATGTTACCCCTCGTCTCAAAGTAATAGGCCACCTCAATATTTTATAGGCCCATCCAACAGGATTTTGTATATTCCATATCAAGAGAAATGAGAGAATTATCTATTTAAGCATTTCTATAACATTCACCTTCTACCTTTAAGTTTGAACCTTAAATTTGTACATCTGATAATTACATGCTCTGTCAACTTTCCAAAGATAAATGTGCTTAAACCCTCATATTATCAAATTCAAACTCACGAAATTTGTGTAACCAAAAAGCCAATTCCAGCAATACTTTGAGGATTAAATAAATATTCCTCCCAAGTTTCAACTTATGAATTCAAATAAGGCAACGAAAGGTATGAGAATTACAATTCTAAAACAAGTATTCGAATCGAAAATATTCCTTTATTTTATGTATTTGAATGAAGCACCAATGAGCATAGAAATCAGCCCCTATCTGTTTATTTAAAATCAAACAATTGATCTCAATATACCTTCAAACAGAGATAGTAAGAACAATGGAAAGTTGCATCTCCAAATAAGCATTTAAAATCCAAAGAATGATAATCCAATATATGTTCGACTAAGAGCAGCAATAAGAACAAAAGCTGCAATTCCAAAATTAGTTCCCATATCATGAAGACAGTTTCCAACACATATTTAACCAAAGAAAAACAAAGGGAGCAAAAACTGAGCCCCAAACATTATTTTCAAACCAGAAAATAAATTAAGGCTGCTATTTAAATAAGAGACAGCAAGGAGGACAAAAAAAACAGAGCCTCAAATGTAATTTTCCAAACCAAAAAATAATTTCCAACATGTTCGATCAAAGGGAAGCAAAGGGAGCTTTTAATAAGATTTTAAAATTTCCTCAAACCACACAGAAATTGTCCAAATGTACTTCTTCATAAATCGAGCCCCAAATATACTTCTCAAACCAAAAAAATGGTTTCCAACAGGTATTTAAACAAAAGTAAGCAAAGAGAGCAAAAACCAAGTTCCATATATATCTTTTCAAACCATAAAAATAAATTCCAGCAAGGAGCAGGGATTGAAACAGAACCATAACAGAGAATAGAAACAATAATCAAATTCCAGCAAAGAGCAGGGATCAAAACCGAACCACAACAAAGAGCAGGAATCGAAACCGAACCGCAACAAAGAATAGAAACAATAATCAAATTCCAACAAAGAGTATAAATCGAAACCGAACCACAACAAAGTCCAGGAGTCGAAACCAAACCCCAAAAGAGAACATAAACAAGAATCCAATTCCAGCAAAGAGTAGGGATCGAAACCGAACCGCAACAAAGTCCAGGAATCGAAACCAAATCCCAAATAATTGTTCAAAGCCTATACATAGATCTCAAAAAATGTTTCAAATGAAGCGGCTAGAGGTACAAGAACGTGGCTCTTAAATGAATTTCAAAGCCAAAATATCTTTTCCCAATTTATCTCTTCTTTTTTTTTTAAAGAGAAAGGCAGCAAAGGAAGTTAAGAACCATATCCAAAATATATTTCTCAAGCCATAGAATGATTTCCAGCATATGTTTGAACAAAGAACAGCAAAAAGCATCGAAACCAAGTCTCAAATGTATTTTCAAACCATAAAAGGACCTTCAGCAGATTATTTAATGATCCATAGCATCAAATCCGAATTCTAGTTGCTTAAGTAAATAACAATCCATAAAAAAACAGAGAGCAAGAAAAAGGAACTAGAAAGAAAGAAAGAAAATAATACTCCCAATGCTTAATAGTTTGAAACCAGAACTCACAAAGTAAGCTAAGCCTATTGCCGTGCAAACTAATGATTCAACCCAACTATGAAGGGAATTTCTAAAATATATAAATCAAACCGAGAACTCATATAGGATAGAAGACTTCAAGTTCTACAAGAAAAAAAAACCGCAAGTAATCTCTCCAAGCAACCAACTATCATTCTAAAAGAATGTTAAAAAATCTTATCTACTTCCTGATATTATAGCATGAATACATTTCATGAATATAAATTCTTATGTAAATGTTTTTCTAAAGTCAAGACTTCCTTGAAATAGTCGAAGCAGAGAAGGAAAACTTACTTCCAAATGTTTCCAGAAGTTTTCAAAAGAATTTAAAAGCAGTAAGCAGAAGTAATCCTCAAATCACAAGAATGGAAGAAGCCAAATCCAAAAGGAATAGCCAATCAGCCAGAATCCCTCTTCAGTATAGGAATAAAAGAATCGAACCCAAAAACTTCCCTCAAATGAATTCTAGCAAGTCTCCACAAGAGAAATCCCCAAATCAGTCAAACGAAAAAACTCTCTAGATCCTTCCCTTAAAGGGGTATTTATAGTCGAGGGAAGGAGAAGAGTTCACCGATGGGGCTTAACCATTTAGGCGGAAAATTCATTGAAAAGAATATTACCGGCGAAGCGGCCGGCGACATAAGTCGGTTCAGACCGGCGAGGGAAGAGGTGACCGGAGAACCAGAAAAGAATAGAGGAAGAAAATGTCTGGTTAGGGCAAGAGGGATTTCCAGAGAAGGGAGGAACACGTGAGAAAGAAAAAGAGGAAAGAAAAAAAATAGGTTTAAAATTTAGAGTTTTAAAATTCTTTTTTCTTAAAACAAAAAATTTATTATATATATATATTTTTTTTAAATATCAAATTTTGTACAAGCACGGTGTTCTAACAAAAATGGGTGTCGTTCCTAGCTAAAATCGACGTTCTGGACCAACAAGGCGGTCTGTTTCGTCATCTGGACAAATTCGTCGTCGATCGCGTCAAATTAACTTCGTTTCGTGCATGGCACAACAAATGAAATTATTTTGACCTGATCGGAGCTATTTAACGAGTATATTATTGATCAATCCTCACATAAGCGACGACCGAAGTCAAACATATCGCTCGTAGTGGCAAGTGAAACATCGCACGTGCCACGGTGTCCACCTACGTCTTTCAAATTTCTATAGGAGCTCAATTTGAGCTTCAAAATGTCGGCTTTTCGATCGACTCAACTGAATATTGAGGATCTAAAACCGTCCATGTGAAACTACAAAGAGTGAAAAAATGGCTTGAATTTCTAAAGGGGGGTGAGTCTCAGTCTAGTCCTCTAAGAGAGTCAAAATAGGGAGAGCTTAAGGCTAGATCCTAGAGTAACTAGAGAAGGGAAAAGAAGACCTCAAAAATGAGGTCAACATCCACTCAACAACATTTACCTCAGGATAGTGTGATCTAATCATTTGTGACTCTTTTTTTTCCTAGTCGCATGAGTTATAATAGAAGCCTCAACTTACTTATAGAGTAGATTTTTTAAGCTACAAAAGGACTGCAACATGTACATCTGATACCACTTAGCCACCCAAGGAGAGCAAATGTGGTTGCCAACACACCCAACAGAAAATCCTCCCACAGCACGGCATGGTGTCAACTTAAATGGCATGATGATTGTGTCAAATTAGCGAAAATGTGCCAATCTGACAGCCTAATGTCGCATCCCCTGATTAGCAATTTACAAATATTAAATGCCAACATAAAGTGTCACCAATTAATAAAATATATGTATGATCATAATTTATTTAATGGAGATCATGAATCATTAAAATTTATGTGCAATCATCTACACATGAATTGTAAGCTACACATGCCTTCTGCCGTATGAAATTTTTTGATGTATCATTAAAATTTATGTGCAATCATCTACACATATCGACTGTAAGCTGCACATGCATTCTGCAATCTGAAAATTTTCTAATGTATTGCATACCTACGTCTAATTCACATATAAAATGCTAATACAAAAAAAAACTAAATAAACTTACGTCATGTAATATAATTTGCATATCTCGCCCAATTGACAATTGATCACCTCGAAGTGAACACCCTAAAACTTTTGTTTCATACAACAACAAAAAGTCTTTATCTCACTAAATGGGGTCAGCTACATGAATCCTTTTCTTCATTGTATCCTATTGACTGTCATATTTTCAAACTTTTTTCGTTTNTCTGCAATCTGAAAATTTTCTAATGTATTGCATACCTAAGTCTAATTCACATATAAAATGCTAATACAAAAATAAATAAATAAATTTACGTCATGTAATATAATCTGCATATCTCGCCCAATTGACAATTGATCACCTCGAAGTGAATACCCTAAAACTTTTGTTTCAAACAACAACAAAAAGTCTTTATCTCACTAAGTGGGGTCAGCTACATGAATCCTTTTCTTCATTGTATCCTATTGACTGTCATATTTTCAAACTTTTTTCGTTTCATAGAAAACCTAAAATTACAAATATTACAATTTATAATATTTCCTAGTTCATAATTTAATTCTAAAATCAATTAAAATAAAAATACACTTTTAGCTCAAATTATGTTCTCCTCATAACACATAATTACCTTGAATTGAAGTTATTAAATAGAAGGAAAACACGAAAAATCAGATTTTACTTACCCAACCAACTTCCATCTACTCATTCATCCCTTATACCAACCCCTTCCCCCCCCCC
>JXCR01134951.1:323711-342809 GCA_002079205.1 Phalaenopsis hybrid cultivar
GCACCACCAACATTTAATTTTAGAATAAGAAAAGTTATTAAAGAAAAAATAGTAATACAAAAACATGTGCTCCTTTAAATGAATAATCAATGTTACTTATTAATGCAGAATGCTTGGCAATCCAAAGGTCCAAAAGCAATTAGGATGATATAATAAATGTAAATCGTACAAAGAAATTAAGATTCAAGAAATAAAAACTATTAAATACGCAAAAACTCATTTTTTAGGTGCAACAACCAAAAAATATGAGGACTGAATAAAAATGAAAAATAAATTAAATCGGAAGAAATCGACACGAAATTCAAATCACAAAAACTAAAAAACTGAACTTTTATACCCATTAAAATCTATCTTATAGGCGATTTGACAAATTTTGAGAAAAAGAAAATGTTTGCATTATCAATAACAAAATTAAAAAAAGTAAAGGAAAAAGAACCATAATGTGGAAGATTGAAGCATTACACTGGTATAAAAAGATAACTTTCNAAATGCTTGGCAATCCAAAGGTCCAAAAGCAATTAGGATGATATAATAAATGTAAATCGTACAAAGAAACTAAGATTCAAGAAATAAAAACTATTAAATACGCAAAAACTCAATTTTTTAGGTGCAACAACCGAAAAATATGAGGACTAAATAAAAATGAAAAATAAATTAAATCAGAAGAAACCGGCATGAAATTCAAACCACAAAAACTAAAAAATTGAACTTTTACACCCATTAAAATCTATCTTATAGGCGATTTGACAAAATTTGAAAAAAAGAAGACGTTTGCATTATCAATAACAAAATAAAAAAAAAGGTAAAGGAAAAAGAACCATAATGTGGAAGATTGAAGCACCACACTGGTATAAAAAGATAACTTTCCAGACAATTAGCTAGTTCCACTTATAATTTAACTATATGTGAGGCATCACACTGGAAGATTGAAGCATCACACCTTGTTAAAATATAATTTGACTATATGTGAGGCATTTTTTAACCAGATGAAATAAAATGAAGATATTTCGAAGATCAATGAATATAGGTAAAAATAGAATGACATCTCTTAAAAGTTCATGACAATCATACAATAAATTCTACACTAACTCTTCCCAAATTTAATAAGTTACTAGTACATGAATACATAATTCAATATTATTTCTTTAACATTCACGTCTTTGTCAGGTTATGCATTTTCCTAGCAGTCATCTGACATCTCTTATTAAACTTGAACAATAATCTATATCTTCTATTATGAATATGGTTTTATGCCAAACGAAATGACCTACAGCACCACCAACATTTAATTTTAGAATAAGAAAAGTTATTAAAGAAGAATTAGTAATACAAAAACATGTGCTCCTTTAAATGAACAATCAGTGTTACTTATTAATGCAGAATGCTTGGCAATCCAAAGGTCCAAAAGTAATTAGGATGATATAATAAATGTAAATCGTACAAAGAAATTAAGATTCAAGGAATAAAAACTATTAAATACGCAAAAACTCAATTTTTTAGTTGCAACAACCGAAAAATATGAGGACTAAATAAAAATGAAAAATAAATTAAATCAGAAGAAACCGGCATGAAATTCAAACCACAAAAACTAAAAAATTGAACTTTTACACCCATTAAAATCTATCTTATAGGCGATTTGACAAAACTTGAAAAAAAGAAGACGTTTGCATTATCAATAACAAAATAAAAAAAAAGTAAAGGAAAAAAGAACCATAATGTGGAAGATTGAAGCATCACACTGGTATAAAAAGATAACTTTCCAGACAATTAGCTAGTTCCACTTATATTGCACTCGAGGAAATTACACATCCAGCAAGCATATTGGGAACAAAAAAAACTCTTCTTCTCTTATCATCCAACTGAAAAATATATGTTGCATATTTATATACACTCTCAACTTTATATGTTAAGAATATCTTTAATATAGAAGAGATTATGTAATTAGAACTCCTCTAAATAGATTTATAATATCAAGCTTCCTAATATACAAGCTTTGTTTTACTGGGATTAACCTCGGGACTGAAGAACAACCTCGACCTACATTTATAAGTTATCCACTCAATGACGAAGAATCTGCAGAATTGATCAAACAATTAACAGAATTCAAAAATTACTTCGCATGGAGCTACGATGAAATGTCAGGACTACCCACAGAAGTTGTAGTTCATAAACTTGGGGTGGACAAGAATATAATCCCAGAAAAACAAGCTCCTAGGAGAATTCGCCTCAAAATTGAGCAACAAATCATCGTCTATTATGCAGGTTATGCATTTTCCTAGCAGTCATCTGACATCTCTCTTATTAAACTTGAACAATAATCTATATCTTCTATTATGAATATGGTTTTATGCCAAACGAAATGACCTACAGCACCACCAACATTTAATTTTAGAATAAGAAAAGTTATTAAAGAAAAAATAATAATACAAAAACATGTGCTCCTTTAAATGAATAATCAATGTTACTTATTAATGCAGAATGCTTGGCAATCCAAAGGTCCAAAAGCAATTAGGATGATATAATAAATGTAAATCGTACAAAGAAATTAAGATTCAAGAAATAAAAACTATTAAATTCGCAAAAACTCATTTTTTTAGGTGCAACAACCGAAAAATATGAGGACTGAATAAAAATGAAAAATAAATTAGATCGGAAGAAATCGACATGAAATTCAAACCACAAAAACTAAAAAACTGAACTTTTACACCCATTAAAATCTATCTTATAGGCGATTTGACAAATTTAAAAAAAAAAAGAAAACGTTTTCATTATCAATAACAAAATAAAAAAAAAGTAAAGTTAAAAGAACCATAATGTCAAAGATTGAAGCATTACACTGGTATAGAAAGATAACTTTCCCGACAATTAGCTAGTTCCACTTATACTGCACTCGAGGAAATTACACATCGAGCAAGTANGAAAAAAAGAAAACGTTTGCATTATCAATAACAAAATAAAAAAAAAAGTAAAGGAAAAAGAACCATAATGTGGAAGATTGAAGCATTACACTGGTATAAAAAGATAACTTTCCCGACAATTAGCTAGTTCCACTTATACTGCACTCGAGGAAATTACATATCCAACAAGTATGTTGGGAACAAAAAAGACTCTTCTTCTCTTATTATCCAACTGAAAAATATATGTTCCATATTTATATACACTCTCAACTCTACATGTTAAGAATATCTTTAATATAAAAGAGATTATGTAATTACAGCTCCTCTAAATAGATTTATAATATCAAGTTTCCTAATATATAAGCTTTGGATTTATTTAATTCCTCAACATCCCCCCCCCCCAACCTGAAGCATTGATATTTATCATGCTTAGCTTGTTACAAATACAAGTGCCCTAGCTCCATTAACAGCCTTTGTGAGATATCCCCTAGAAATTCCCCAATCTTTGCATGAACTGTAGAAATCAAATTTTGTTGAATCTTTTTACAAACAATATGACAATCTATCTCAGTGTGCTTAGTTTGTTCGTGAAAATTATGCAATATGAATCGCAGTTTAGTTATCACACCACAATTTTGTTGAAACTGTCATCTTAAAACCCATTTCGATCAAGAGTTGGGAGAACAACAGAAATTCACTTGAACAAAATGAAAATCTATCTCAATGTGCTTACTTTGTTCATGGAAGACGAGATTTAAAGCCATATGAATTGCAGTTTGGTTATCACACCACAACTATGTTGGAACTGTCATCTTAACGACAATTTCACTCAAGTGTTGGGAACCTACAACACTTCACTCGACGTTTGAGTCATCATCCAATACTAAGATTATGCACTAGATTGTGATACTACATTCTATTTTTTACTCTTCTATGAGACCAACTTGCCGCCAACAAAGACATAATATACAGCAATATATCTCATATCAATCTTGGAACTTGTCAAATCTGGATCAGAGAAACATTCAATATTTTTTTATACCCATGATTCTGATATAAAATACCTTGTTCAGGAGCTCTTAATACGTAACATAGTATTTGTTCTAAAGCTAGCAAATAATAGACTATGAGGGAAAATATAAACTAACTTATAGTGCTAACTGAATAACCAATGTCAAGGCAAATCACAGTGAGATAGTTTACTTTTCCAATAACTGCCTATATCATATAGGATCATTAAAAGGCTCTCTATCCTTGATAAGTTGTTGATTAGGAAACAACAGAGTACTGTATGATTTGACACCTAATCTTTCAGTTTCTACTATAAAATCCAAAACATACTTTTGCTGAGATAAAAAGATACCATTGTTGCTCCTTGACCAAAGAGGTACTTTAAAGAACCTCAATTATTTAATGTTGAACTAATTTTGAAGAGATGATTTCAATGATAATATTCCTTGCACATCGCTTCCAGTAAAAATATTATCATCAACATAAACCACTGATGGAATGATGCTTGAAGCAGATTGCATATAAAATATAGTGTGATCACTTTTACTTTTTTTGCATCCAAAACTCTTCTATTGTTTGGCTGAATTTTACAAATCAGACTGAGGGCTTTGCTTCAATCCATATAATTTTTGAAGATGGAATGCTTTCCCAAACTCCCCCTGAGCAAGAAACCCAAGAGGTTGCTCCATGTATACCCCTTCTGAAAAATCACCATCAAGCTGGAGCAATGGCCAATTATTTATCGCAACCAAGGACATAAATAAGTGAATCGAAGTCAACTTAGCTACCGGAGAGAACGTGTTCATGTAATTGATCCCATAAGTTTAAGCATAGCTTTTACAACCAGCCGAGCTTTAAGATGAGCTACAAATCCATCTGAAAGAAACTTAACTAAAAGTCTCATTTACAGCCAACTGAAAGAAACTTACTAAAAGTCTCATTTACAGCCAAAAGCCTTCTTGCCAGAAGGAAGTTCAACTAGCTCACTAGTTTCATTTTCAATTAATGTGCTCATTTCATCTAGTATCATTGCCCGCCACCCAAAATGGGACAAGACTTACTGAACAGATATTGGAATCTCAATAGAGTCAAGAGAAACAATAAACGAGCAAGAGATAGAGGATTACTGGTTATAATAAACACAAGAGAAAATGAGATAGCAGTATTGACATTTACCTCATCAAATAGCAATAGGTATATCAAGGTCACTAGGAGGAAGATTCACTTAAGAAGATGATAAGGTGTTGGACTGGATCAGTGGGACGAGGTCTTAGAGTGAGCATTAGGGCAATTACAAACAGGCCACCTAAAACATTGATATTTACAAGTCAAGCACCTTCTTTCATCCATTTTTCAAATTCTCACTCAAGGTCATGATAAAACCCCAAACAATATTTTTTTTTTATCAAATTCACAATGGTTTGATGGTGGCACACATAAATGCATTGGTTTTATAGTTCAAAATATTACATGGGTACTTGATTTGTAAATAGCAATGATTCTTGAGCTTTGTATGTAATTATCCCTAAACATTAATCATTGGTGGTCTAGGCTAAGGCACTAGTAGTGGTGGTGAAGATGGAGGTGGAGCTAGAGCAGGGCATATAAACTAATGATGTGATGCCTTAACAACTCGTCAGAATCTTATGAGGATATAGGCAACGATGGGTCACCAAAGAATGGGATTTGTTCATGAAATGTGGCATCAGCAAAAATACAACTTAATGACTTAGGGTCCATTTTGGAGACTTGTGAACAAGTATCACGTACAAAACAAGTACACACAAATATTCGTGTTTCAATGGAAAAAAAGCTAGTTGTAAAGAAACCTCGATGGGATGTTTGGTTCTATAGATCAATAGATAGCAACTAATTGATAAAAAAACATGTAGTAGAAACTACATAAACCCAAAATTGTTTGGACACAATCGATTGAAATAAAAAAGTTATGGTTGTCTCAAGAAGCTGACTATTTTTCCTTTCAGTTACTTTATTTTGGGATAGAGCATCGACACAGGATGATTGGTAAAGCATCTCGTTTTGTATCATGTATATATGAAAATATGCAAAAAAAATTTATTTCTGCATTGTCACTTCTCATGATATTAATTGAAGCATTGAATTGTTTTAATTTCGACATTAAAGTCTTGAAAATGTGATAATAACTAAATACAAAATTTCATATAGTAAAGTCAAGTCATATGAGAAAAATCATCCAAAAAAGTTATAGTACTGAAATCATTAAATAAAATAAAATGATATCCCCAAACATCAGTATGAATTGTCAAAACTATAACCAACTCTTATTAATTTTGGGAATATAATACAAACAATGGTGTTTAACAAATTAACACGACTCACATTCTAAAAATGATAATTACTAAAACTGGGAGTATAACTTTTTCAGCGTTGAAAATGATGGATAACCTAATTGACAATGAACCTCAAAAGGAGATAAGGTGTTAAACCAGGTTATTGGTTGAGGTCGTTTGTTATCCAAAATATATAGCCACACTGACTCTTGTCCTTTATCAATAAACTTCTTCATCTTAAACAAACAATGGTCGAGGATGAATAAGATATAATTTAGAGCACGTATAATTTTGATAATAGCGATAAGATATAAAGAGAATTGATAAACTGAGCACATTAAAGGTAGATTTATCAGTTAAAGTCGTTGAAGAAATATGTTTATAAAAAATAGAAAAGAATTTTGGATTGTTTGTGATGTGATACACATTGTGTGGAAGAGGAAAGAAAACAAGTATCATTATTACCTAACTTAACAAGGGCACCTTGGATGCTTCCTGAAATTGAATGAACTTAGCATATTTATCTGCAGATCTCGAAAGAATCTAACTCTAAATGGCTACATCAGTAGTGACCTTGTGAGTTGATTGGTGATCTAAACCCCTTCTGGTTCTTTTTTAGCAACTTATGATATGTCATCTCATATGACCTGGTTCATGACATTAGTAAAAAAACTACCCTTGAGCCTTGATTTCCAGAAATTGGAGTTCCACTTTCCCAATTATCCTTAGACTACAATTTGTTGATGTTTGTATTTTTCTGACTAGCAAAACCACTAGGTTCGGATGAAGCCTGAGAACTAAAAATAGTACGCAGCACTCTAATATAGGCTTCCCTCATAGTAGTGACTCCAGGGTTAGATAGAATCTGTGATTTAATACCTTCATACTTAGAGTTGAGGCCAGTTGATACTGAAAGTGCTAGGAAATTATGTGGAAACACAAAAGCAACTTTTATTAATAAGGAAATAAGTTTGCAACACGACACAAACTGTAAAGCAAAAACAACACAAACTAATCTCTAGCTAAAGCCGAAAGAGAAGATCTGAGGTGGCGTTGGATTTAACACGGTAGGGCAAGGGTACAAGAGGAAAGAGTTACTGAAGTTGTCGGTTAGGTTGAGAGGTCGGGAAGGAGTGGGGGTCGATAGGTACGCTGGCCGGCTGATTCAGGTGGGAACAGGAGCCAATTAGGGTGGCAGTAGAGCTTGAGGTACAGCTAGAAGCCTGGTGGGAACGTGGGACAGCAGTTAGGAAGGCTAGCTGGCAAGTTGGACAGTGGAAAGAAGGTTGGGAATGTTGGGAGCAATGTGGACGAGTTGGGTAAGGTGCAGNTAAGCTTTGGATTTATTTAACTCCTCATATATTTTCTTCTCTTATAAGCTTTGAATCTTTTTACAAACAAGATGACAATCTATCTCAGTGTGCTTAGTTTGTTCGTGAAAATTATGCAATATGAATCGCAGTTTAGTTATCACACCACAATTTTGTTGAAACTGTCATCTTAAAACCCATTTCGATCAAGAGTTGGGAGACCAACAGAAATTCACTCGAACAAAATCAAAATCTATCTGAATGTGCTTACTTTGTTCACGGAAGACGAGATTTGAAGCCATATGAATTGCAGTTTGGTTATCACACCACAGCTATGTTGGAACTGTCATCTTAACGACAATTTCGCTCAAGTGTTGGGAACCTACAACACTTCACTCGACGTTTGAGTCATCATCCAATACTAAGATTATGCACTAGATTGTGATACTACATTCTATTTTTTACTCTTCTATGAGACCAACTTGCCGCCAACAAAGACATAATATACAGCAATATATCTCATATCAATCTTGGAACTTGTCAAATCTGCACCAGAGAAACATTCAATATTTTTTATGCCCATGATTCTGATATAAAATACCTTGTTCAGGAGCTCTTAATACGTAACATAGTATTTGTTCTAAAGCTAGCAAATAATAGACTATGAGGGAAAATATAAACTAACTTATAGTGCTAACTGAATAACCAATGTCAAGGCAAATCACTGTGAGATAGTTTACTTTTCCAATAACTGCCTATATCATATAGGATCATTAAAAGGCTCTATCCTTGATAAGTTGTTGATTAGGAAACAACAGAGTATTGTATGGTTTGAGACCTAATCTTTCAGTTTCTACTGTAAAATCCAAAACATACTTTTGTTGAGATAAAAAGATACCATTGTTGCTCCTTGACCTAAGAGGTACTTTAAAGAACCCAATTTTTAATGTTGAACTAATTTTGAAGAGATGATTTCAATGATAATATTCTTTGCACATCGCTTCCAGTAAAAATATTATCATCAACATAAACCACTGATGGAATGATGCTTGAAGCAGATTGNACACTTTCATATGAAGAAGTAGAAAAGGAAGGAGAAGAGAGCGGGCAGCAATCCCGCCCTGTCAAACTCCCACCCCCTGGCTGCTCTGCCTGGGTTTACCCTGGACCAGCCTCAATTGGCTCGACCAATCCAATAGTGGGAGTTCTCGCTTCCTACATAAGTGCGAGAAGTTTCGTGCCTGCTTGTGCGCGTCCCGCCTCCGTGCGGGAAGCTCCGCCCCGCTGCAGTCTTCCGGGGTTGGGAGAGCTTCAACTTCATTTGTCGAAACTTTCATTCTTACCGATCATTCCTGGATCCCATTGGCAATTGCACTGGCTCCCAAAGCATTTAAGGAGATTTCCCCACTTGCGAACATATCTACTTATCGATTTGTTCTGATTCGGCATAATATAAGTCGGAGGTACACAACAGCGTAGGCATTCCCAAGCTAAATTTCAAACAAGTAAATATCTCATATACTTCTCATCTATGACAAGTTGGGCCTCAGCGAGGTTGAGGGTTTGCAAAAGTTTAGTCGATGGGTGATTCTTATTATCTTCCAAGTCTTCCCTCTAGCTCTTGAAGTTTTAGGGAAATAACCTCTTCTGCTGTGTTCCAATAACAAGAGCTTTACACTGGCCTTTTGTTTCTTCATATAGAACACTAGAGGTGAGGATTGGAAGTGTAGCTGCCTGTGAGGCTATCACTTGGTCGTCCCTAAGACCATCCACTAAAATTTTAAATTTTGATATCTTCTGCGCTGTGTGATTTTTATATATGGTTCTCCATCTTCTGATCTGTGTGATTTTTATATGTCTCAACAATAGGTTCTCCATCTTCTAAGAAAGCAGGAAACACAATTTCATCAAAAGTCGCATGTTCCTTTTGATCACATGGAGGAAAGACATTAGATGTATCTACGAGAAAGGCAGTTCCACAGGAGAAGACGTTGTCGGATAAAATTATAGTTTGGATTGCTCTTCAGCGTAGATGGTGTCCTTACCCCATGTTGCAACAACGCCCTGCTCGGTAAAATATCCTGGTTGTGACAGCTTTGCAGATTACTTTTGTTGGATAATAGACAGGGTGGTCGCTTGGTGAGCTCCATCTTTGATGTTAGGATTTGTAACTTCTAGTGATAGTAAGTTGGTAGAAACTGACGTAGTGTTTTCTGCTTCATCTTCATACCTCCTTGTTACCCCTTTTGACCTTTCGGATTATGGTCGATGGTAGCCTCCATTGAATTTCATTTTCCATGTCCATAATCCACCGATGAAGTCTGTGAATCTCTCGTCGTATCTCCTCCCGGGAAGACTTGGGCATGTATCTTGTTGGTGGCAGGGTTNAGATCAGTGGGACGAGGTCTTCTAGAGTAAGCATTAGGGGCAATTACAAACAGGCCACCTAAAACATTGATATTTACAAGTCAAGCACCCTCTTTCATCCATTTTTCAAATTCTCACTCAAGGTCATGATAAAACCCCAAACAATATTTTTTTTTATCAAATTCACAATGGTTTGATGGTGGCACACATAAATGCATCGGTTTCATAGTTCAAAATATTACATGGGTACTTGATTTGTAAATAGCAATGATTCTTGAGTTTTGTATGTAATTATCCCTAAACATTAATCATTGGTGGTCTAGGCTAAGGCACTAGCAGTGGTGGTGGAGATGGAGGTGGAGCTAGAGCAGGACATATAAACTAATGATGTGATGCCTTAACAACTCGTCAGAATCTTATGAGGATATAGGCAACGATGAGTCACCAAAGAATGGGATTTGTTCATGAAATGTGGCATCAACAAAAATACAACTTAATGACTTAGGGTCCATTTTGGAGACTTGTGAACAAGTATCACGTACAAAACAAGTACACACAAATATTCATGTTTCAATGGAAAAAAGCTAGTTGAAAATAAACCTCGATGGGATGTTTGGTTCTATAGATCAATAGATAGCAACTAATTGATAAAAAAACATGTAGTAGAAACTACATAAACCCAAAATTGTTTGGACACAATCGATTGAAATAAAAAAGTTATAGTTGTCTCAAGAAGCTGACTATTTTTCCTTTCAGTTACTCTATTTTGGGATAAAGCATCGACACAGGATGATTGGTAAAGCATCTCGTTTTGTATCATGTATATATGAAAATATGCAAAAAAAATTTATTTCTGCATTGTCACTTCTCATGATATTAATTGAAGCATTGAATTGTTTTAATTTCGACATTAAAGTCTTGAAAATGTGATAATAACTAAATACAAAATTTCATATAGTAAAGTCAAGTCATATGAGAAAAATCATCCAAAAAAGTTATAGTACTGAAATCATTAAATAAAATAAAATGATATCCCAAACATCAGTATGAACTGTCAAAACTATAACCAACTCTTATTAATTTTGGGAACATAATACAAACAATGGTGTTTAACAAATTAACACGACTCACATTCTAAAAATGATAATTACTAAAACTGGGAGTATAACTTTTCAGCGTTGAAAATGATGGATAACCTAATTGACAATGAACCTCAAAAGGAGATAAGGTGTTAAACCAGGTTATTGGTTGAGGTAGTTTGTTATCCAAAATATATAGCCACACTGACTCTTGTCCTTTATCAATAAACTTCTTCATCTTAAACAAACAATGGTCGAGGATGAATAAGATATAATTTAGAGCACATATAATTTTGATAATAGCGATAAGATATAAAGAGAATTCATAAACTGAGCACATTAAAGGTAGATTTATCAGTTAAAGTCGTGGAAGAAATATGTTTATAAAAAATAGAAAAGAATTTTGGATTGTTTGTGATGTGATAAGCACTAAAATAAATAACACATTGTGTGGAAGAGGAAAGAAAACAAGTATCATTATTACCTAACTTAACAAGGGCACCTTGGATGCTTCCTGAAATTGAATGAACTTAGCATATTTATCTGCAGATCTCGAAAGAATCTAACTCTAAATGGCTACATCAGTAGTGACCTTGTGAGTTGATTGGTGATCTAAACCCCTTCTGGTTCTTTTTGAGCAACTTATGATATGTCATCTCATATGACCCGGTTCATGACATTAGTAAAAAAACTACCCTTGAGCCTTGATTTCCAAAAATTGGAGTTTCACTTTCCCAATTATCCTTAGACTACAATTTGTTGATGTTTGTATTTTTCTGACTAGCAAAACCACTAGGTTCGGATGAAGCCTAAGAACTAAAAATAGTACGCAACACTCTAATATAGGCTTCCCTCATAGTAGTGACTCCAGGGTTAGATAGAATCTGTGATTTAATACCTTCATACTTAGAGTTGAGGCCAGTTGATACTGAAAGTGCTAGAAAATTAAGTGGAAACACAAAAGCAACTTTTATTAATAAGGAAATAAGTTTACAACACGACACAAACTGCAAAGCAAAAACAACACAAACTAATCTCTAGCTAAAGCCGGAAGAGAAGATCTGAGGTGGCGGTGGCTTTAACACGGTAGGGCAAGGGTACAAGGGGAGAGAGTTACTAAAGTTGTCGGTTAGGTTGAGAGGTCGGGAAGGGGTGGGGGTCGGTAGGTACGCTGGTCGGCTGATTCAGGTGGGAATAGGAGCCAATTAAGGTGGCAGTAGAGCTTGTGGTACAGCTAGAAGCCTGGTGGGAACGTGGGACAACAGTTAGGAAGGCTGGCTGGCAAGTTGGACAGTGGAAAGAAGGTTGGGAATGTTGGGAGCAATGTGGACGAGTTGGGTAAGGTGCAGCCGAGGGGGGGTTTGGTGGGCGAGCTGGCAGCAAAGCCGGCGGGTAGGAGGAGGAAGGTTGGGAGGAAGGAGAAGAGGAAGGACACAACACCACATCGGAGGAGGTGGAAGAATGATACAGTCGGAGCACCGCCACCTCCTCGGATACAGCCCTAGAATAGGGAGAACAGCTCCACAAAGGAAATCAACACAGCTAAAGCCTCCCCCCTAAACTCTGAAAAAAGCAAAAAAATAGCCACTCTTACATGAACAAAGGACAAAAATAGAGAGTAAACTCCCACACAAAAGGAAGGGGTGGGGAGGCCAGAAANAAGGAAGGACACAACACCACATCGGAGGAGGTGGAAGAATGATACAGTCGGAGCACCACCACCGCCTCAGATACAGCCCTAGAATAGGGAGAACAGCTCCACAAAGGAAATCAACACAGCAAAAGCCTCCCCCCTAAACTCTGAAAAAAGCAAATAAATAGCCTCTCTTACATGAACAAAGGACAAAAATAGAGAGTAAACTCCCACACAAAAGGAAGGGGTGGGGAGGCCAGAAATATCTAGAAATTAGGCATTGAAGAAGTATAAAAGGAAGGAGAAGAGAGCGGGCAGCAGTCCCGCCCTGTCAAACTCCCACCCCCTGGCCGCTCTGCATGGGTTTACCCTGGACCAGCCTCAATTGGCTCGACCAATCCAATAGTGGGAGTTCTCGCTTCCTACGTAAGTGCGAGAAGTTTCACGCCTGCTTGTGTGCGTCCCGCCTCCGTGCGGGAAGCTCCGCCCCGCTGCAGTCTTCCGTGGTTGGGAGAGCTTCAACTTCATTTGTCGAAACTTCCATTCTTACCGATCGTTCCTGGATCCCATTGGCAATTGCATTGGCTCCCAAAGCATTTAAGGAGATTTCCCCACTTGCGAACATATCTCCTTATCGATTTGTTCTGATTCGGCATAATCTAAGTCGGAGGTACACAACAACGTAGGAATTCCCAAGCTAAATTTCGAACAAGTAAATATCTCATATACTTCTCATCTATGACAAGTTGGGCTTCAGCGAGGTTGAGGGTTTGCAAAAGTTTGGTTGATGGGTGATTCTTATTATCTTCCAAGTCTTCCCTCTAGCTCTTGAAGTTTTAGGGAAATCTCTTCTGTTATGTTCCAATAACAAGAGCTTCACACTGGCCTTTTGTTTCTTCATATAGAACACTAGAGGTGAGGATTTGAAATGTAGCTGCCTGTGAGGCTATCACTTGGTCGTCGCTAAGACCATCCACTAAAATTTTAAATTCTGATATCTTCTGCTCTGTGTGATTTTTATATATGGTTCTCCATCTTCTGGTCTGTGTGATTTTTATGTCTCAACAAAAGGTTCTCCATCTTCTAAGAAAGCAGGAAACACAATTTCATCAAAAGTCGCATGTTCCTTTTGATCACATGGAGGAAAGACATTAGATATATCTACGAGAAAGGCAGTTCCACAGGAGAAGACGTTGTCGGATAAAAATTCTAGTTTGAATTGCTCTTCAGCGTAGATGGTGTCCTTACCCCATGTTGCAACAACGCCCTGCTCCGTAAAATATCCTGGTTGTGACAGCTTTGCGGATTACTTTTGTTGGATAATAGACAGGGGGGTCGCTTGGTGAGCTCCATCTTTGATGTTAGGATTTGTAACTTCTAGTGATAATAAGTTGGTAGGAACTGACGTTGTGTTTTCTGCTTCATCTTCATACCTCCTTGTTGCCCCTTTTGACCTTTCGGATTATGGTCGATGGTAGCCCCCATTGAATTTCATTTTCCATGTCCATAATCCACCGCTGAAGTCTGTGAATCTCTCGTCGTATCTCCTCCCGGGAAGACTTGGGCATGTATCTTGTTGGTGGCAGGGTTATTGTTTAGCTTTGGGAGGGGACAAGGGCTACATATTTAATATATGGTTATTGATTTTAAAAATTAGCAAAGAGAATTTAGGGTTTGGTTTTGGAATGGGAGGTTAAAGGTAGGATAGAAAATTTTCCTATGGCGGGGTAATGCGAATGTTAGGAAACCCTATGATAGGACTAGGGTTGTTAGGCTAGCTCCAATACCAAATGATACTGGAACTAATAGAAAATTCAGTGTTACACAAAAGCAACTTTTATTAATATAGAAATAGGATTACAACACGACACAAACTGGAATGCGGATACAAACACAAACTAATCTCTGGCTAGAACTGGAAGAGAACATCCAGGGCGGCGATGGCTTTAACACAATGGCAAGGGTACAAGGGGAAAGAGTTACTGGAGTTGTCAGTTAGGTTGAGAGGTTGGGAAGGTGTGGGGAACGGTAGGTAAGTTGGCTGGTAGATTCAGGTGGGAAGAGAGCATATTAGGGTGGCGTTAGAGCTTGTGGGGCANATTAATAGAGAAATAGGATTACAACACGACACAAACTGGAATGCAAATACAAACACAAACTAATCTCTGGCTAGAACTGGAAGAGAACATCCAGGGCGGCGATCGCATTAACACGATGGCAAGGGTACAAGGGGAAAGAGTTACTGGAGTTATTAGTTAGGTTGAGAGGTTGGGAAGGTGTGGGGAACGGTAGGTAAGTTGGCTGATAGATTCAGGTGGGAAGAGAGCAGATTAGGGTGGCGTTAGAGCTTGTGGGACAGCTAGAAGCTTGGTGGGAACGTGAGGGAATAGTGGGACAACGGTTCAGAAGGCTGGCCTGCAAGTTGGAGAATCGAAAGGAGGCCGGCAGCAATGTGGACAAGTTAAGGAAGGTGCGGCAGGTGAGGAAAAGTGGTGGATGGGCGAGCTAGCACCAAAGTCGACGGCTAGGAGAAGGACGAAGGTTGGAAGGAAGAAGATAAAAATGATACAGCACCACCTTGGAAGAGGATATTGTCGGAGCACCACCACCTCCTCCGATACAGCCCTAGAATAGGGAGAACAGCTCCACAAAGGAATCTGAAATTAACACACGACAAAAAAACTCCCCCTTAAACTCTGAAAACAACAAATAAATAGTCTCTTACATGAAGAAGAAAGAAAAGAAATAAAGAGGATACTCCCACACAAAAGGAAGGGGCGGGGAGGCCAGAAATATCAAGAAATAAGCCATTAAAACACTTCCATATAAAGAAGAAGCAAAAAAGGAAGGAGAAGAGGTAGTAGTCTCACCCCGTCAAACTCCCACCCACAAGCCGTTCTACCTAGGTTGACCCTAGATCGGCCTCAATTGGGTTGGTCGGTCCAATAGTGAGAGTTCCCGCTTCCCGCATCAGATTGGGAAGCTTCACGCCCACTTCTGCGAGTCCCACCTCAGTGTGGGAAGCCCCGCCTCGCGTCACCAGTAAAATAACTCATAATAGTCATTTGTTCTATTTGAGTCGTTGAATCCAGACAGGCAATATTGCATTAAATTCTTCATAAATACATTTAAAGTCCATGTGATACATGTTAAGTGATTGATCATGTTGTTCAGCTCCATAGCATAAATAAAAAATTCATAACTGTCAACTCCTCGCATAAATAAAAAATTCAAGAAATATTTTTTTCTAGAAAACACAACTGTCAATTCCTCGCTCGCGTCTTTAACACGATCAATGATTAATATGACCAGATTGATTGGGTTCGATAGAGTTTCATATTTGTAACAAGAGATGGGCATCAATTCTTATCCAGTCAAAATATTTAGGATAAGTTTCTTATGGGGGATTATCAATGAGGTGGCTCTCTTGAGAAATACTTCTTAAATAGAGTCTTACAGTTTCCAATTAAAAAAACAAATATCGTTTAACTTTTCATCTATAATTTTTAGCCACCGATGAAACCAAGCTCATCACATGTTGTTGTTCCAAGACCATGATTATTACCAAATATTTAAGGAGAAAGTATCTCATAATCCCACTAATAGATTCCCCAATGCAATGATACGAAAGGGTCGAAGGGCAAGATGAACTCCAGAGAAAAAAGAGCCTGGGCCATAGAAGACAACCGACTCGGCGAACGTTGAAGACAAACAAAAAAAAGATAAAGTTTAACAAGTCATCAAAAGTCGAAACCGACATACTAAGTAGATGAGAACGACGAAGCCTTTGAACGAAACCAAAGCACCTTCAAACGAAACTAAAGACGTCATCGAAGCTTAGCATTGCAAATGACCTGGACTAAGCAGATGAAGTTGAAGACGCTAACGATGCCTAGCGATGTAGAAGACGTGAACGACAAGCGATGCAGACAAGCTGAACAAAATCGAAGACAAGCAATTCTCAAAGGCTAACCTTGAAGACAAACAATGCAGACGATAACACTTCGAGGAGGCTCCAATACCATGTGAAGGAAAACAACTCTTCTTCTCTTATTATCCAGTTAAAAAACATAGGTTACATATTTATACACACTTCCACCTCTATAAATTGGGAATATCTCTAATATAGAAAAGATCTTTTATATTAGATATTCTTTAATTAAGTTTCTAATATCAAGCTTCCTAATATATAAGCTTTGAATTTATTTATTTCCAAAAACACATACAAAATTGAAAACTAAAATAATATTTTAAAAAAATTAAAAAATCCTTTTTCATGTCTTAGAAATTACTTTTTATAAACTTCAAACAGTTAAGAGTCAATTTCTTTTGAAATTTCCCCAAATCATAACAATAATTGTTGTAGATAAGCGAGCAATAGCAAAAATTCTCAAGAAAATCAGGTTATCACCGTAGAACAAGTAGCAAGTAACCAGTGCCAAGGTAGAATCTAGGAACAAGTGAATAAGCAAACATAAAATAGCAAAAAAACTTGAAATAGTAGTAAAGGGTGANCAGAAGGGATCAGAGCTCCCTGTTCGGCTGGCGAAGGCAGTGAAGTTCACGAGGAGAAGCCTAGTTCTTGGAAGGGCAGCAGGTAGAATTCATTGGAAGANAGTTCGATAGAGTTTCATATTTGTAACAAGAGTTGGGCATCAATTCTTATCCAGTCAAAATATTTAGGATAAGTTTCCTATGGGGGATTATCAATGAGGTGGCTCTCTTAAGAAATACTTCTTAAATAGAGTCTTACAGTTTCCAATTAAAAAAACAAATATCGTTTAACTTTTCATCTATAATTTTTAGCCACCGATGAAACCAAGCTCATCACATGTTCTTGTTCCACGACCATGATTATAACAAAATATTTAAGGAGAAAGTATCTCATAATCCAACTAATAGATTCCCCAATGCAATTATACGAAAGGGTCAAAGGGCGAGATGAACTCCAGAGAAAAAAGAGACTGGGCCATAGAAGACAACCGACTCAGCGAACGTTGAAGACAAACAAAAAAAAGATAAAGTTGAATAAGTCATCAAAAGTCGAAACCGACATACTAAGTAGATGAGAACGACGAAGCCTTTGAACGAAATCAAAGCACCTTCAAACGAAACTAAAGACGTCATCGAAGCCTAGCATTGCAAATGACCTGGACTAAGCAGATGAAGTTGAAGACACTAACGATGCCTAGCGATGTAGAAGAAGTCAACGACAAGCGATGCAGACAACCTGAACAAAATCAAAGACAAGCAATTCTCAAAGGCTAACCTTGAAGACAAACACTGCAGACGATAACACTTCGAGGAGGCTCCAATACCATGTAAAGGAAAACAACTCTTCTTCTCTTATTATCCACTTTAAAACATAGGTTACATATTTATACACACTTCCACCTCTATAAATTGGGAATAACTCTAATATAGATGTTATTTTGACCCCCAATTATTGAACTAAGGTAAAAGGACATTTTTGTAATGTGGTACCGCTCACCTATCACATCTTACCTACCGCTCACCTACCGTTCACCTACCGCTCACCTACCGTTCACCTACCGCTCTCTTGCTTCTATAAATAGAGAGGGTGTGAGGCTTAGGAGAGCAAGGGAAGAGATCTTAAGCTATCACGAAGGAGGAGCAAGGGAAGAGATCTTAAGCTATCACGAAGGAGGAGAAAGGGACAAGATCTTAAGCTATAACAAAGGAGGAGAGAATAGCTAGAGAGTTAGAGAGGAGGAGAGCATCTTGAGGCCTTGTATCAANCAGTTTTATTGTCAAAGGAAGATCGGACATGAAAGATTCAAGAAATGGTCCGTACAGATCAATGTCAAGCAAGGATGGCGGGAATCAGTCATCAAGGGGATCTTTCAAGTGCTATCATTGTCACAATGACGGTCATTTCAAGAAGAACTGCCCAGAAAAGAAGAATAAGTACCAAGAAGAGCAAGAAGAATCAGGAGAAGCAAGCGTAGCCTCTGATGACTACGATTCTGCTGAGGCCCTGGTGATCACAGAATCTAAATCCAGTAAGGAGTGGATCCTCGACTCAGGGTGTTCTTTCCACATGTATCCTTACAAAGATTGGTTCGAGATAGTGCAACAGGAAAATGATGAGTTCGTTCTACTGGGAGATAATAAAGCTCACAGGGTTGTTGGAAATGTTTGATGGAGTTGAATGAGTACTTGAAAAATGTCAGGTACGTACCAGAGCTAAAAAGAAATCTGATTTCTTTAGGTACGCTGGAGTCAAGCGGATGTTCATTCAAGACCAGAGCTCAAAAGAAATCTGATTCTTTTAGGTACGCTGGAGTCAAGCGAATGCTCGTTCAAGGCAGAGAATGACTGCATCAGAGTAATTAGGTACGTTGGGATGTTCATTCAAGGTAGAGAATGACTGCATCAGAGTAACCAAAGGTCCTCGTGTCGTCATACAAGGAGTCAGGAAAAAGGGGTTGTACTCTCTTATCGGAAGAACCGTGATTGCTAAGTCCA
>JXCR01134951.1:343072-353923 GCA_002079205.1 Phalaenopsis hybrid cultivar
TATGTATAAGCTATGTATTCTCTATTTCTTTTGCCTTAGTGAACTATTTGATTGATTCCCTTCCGTGGACGTAGATCCAATTGGATCGAACCACGTAAACGATCTGTGTTTGCTTGTGTTCTTTGCGTCTCATTTTTATACCAAGAAGTACATATCTCACAACAATAGAAAATATCTTTTATATTAGATATTCTTTAATTAAGTTTCTAATATCAAGCTTCCTAATATATAAACTTTGAATTTATTTATTTCCAAAAACACATACAAAATTGAAAACTAAAATAATACTTAAAAAAAATTAAAAAATCCTTTTTCATGTCTTAGAAATTACTATTTATAAACTTCAAACAGTTAAGAGTCAATTTCTTTTGAAATTTCCCCAAATCATAAGCAATAATTGTTGTAGATAAGCGAGCAATAGCAAAATTTCTCAAGAAAATCAGGTTATCACCATAGAACAAGTAGCAAGTAACCAGTGCCATGGTAGAATCTAGGAACAAGTGAATAAGCAAACATAAAATAGCAAAAAAACTTGAAATAGTAGTAAAGGGTGAATATTCCCCAAAAAATAGGCCCAATACCGCAAGAAATATTATAGATGAGCAAGCACTAACAAAAATTTTCAAGAAAATCTAAATATCGCCAATTAAATCAATAGCAATTAATTAATGTCAACAAGTGCACGAGCAAACATGACCAAAACAAAAAACATACAATAACAATAAAAGGTGTATATTTACAAAATTAACAAAAAATGAATTTAATGAACATAAATTGATCCACAAACACCCCTTACATAATTACTTTTGTTTACCATTATTGTCTATTAATAATAGTATCTAAGCTTTCCCTCACGAATGCATATTAGGATTTAATCAATGTTGCCTCTTAAAAACTATTTCAAAAGTTGATGACAACCCCTTTATCTAGTCTCATATGTCGAGTATACCACCTTCAAAACTTGGGATATAATAGGCCAAAACCAAAACATGTCAAGGAGAGAACCCCAAAAATACAATTAAATTGTCAATAAAAATGACATGAAACAAATTAACAAAATGTGGCGACGTTACAATTCCCGAACATTACATAGCCTTTTCTACATGATATAGATTGAATCATTAATCATTATTCTACTATATTGATACATCAAAGTGGATAACAGAATCAAGTATTAATAAGCACACAATGTCCCAAATACCCAAAAAAATTCTAAATGGCGTATGCTTTCTTTCATACATGAAATACCAGCAAAAAAATTGAAACACAAATAAAAGGCTAACATTCAATTTACCTCTTGAATGGCAACCAAAGCTTCAGCTTGCCAACGGTTAACCTCCTGTGAATAAAAGGATGTCATATCCTTCACCTGGTTTTAACAAAACAGAAGGACAAAAGCATAAGCACGAGAAAAGCATCCACTGCATTTACATAAAATTCACCATTTACCAAAGTCATTTTATTGCTCTAAAAATAGAATATCATTCCAACAAAATGTTATGTAAAAGAGTATGATGTGATCTTCTGATTTCATCTGAGGGTTTTAAATCCCCTCAATAAATTCGGAATTACAAAATAAAGATGGCCAATGAAAGGTTAAAACAATCAGAATCATTTAGATTGAAAGTACATACAATTCTTATGAATGGTGCAGCGGGGATTAAATGAGTCCAAGTTTTCTGAAGCTTCCTAATCTCCCTAAGAGCAACAGTACCCGGCTTGAATCTGCGTTTAGATCGCTGGTGCGCTTCCCCAGCCTCTCCTAACAACCAAAGGTATAAAATACTGAATATATATATAGATATCTAAATGTAGGAAATAAATAATTCAATTTTTTTCAGGCATCTTAAGAGCAACCATGTGGAGCTCCACCTTCATGAGGTTGCCCAGCATTTTCTGCTCCACCCACCTGAAACCCACGACATAAATTTCAAGATGTTTACCCACTAAATATCAAAAACGATAAGGAATTAAACATTCAAAGCTGCGACTTACTGCTGCGTGATTCGATTCTGGGACAGAGTTAGTATCCACGGGTTCTGAGGAAAAGCAATTAGGGTTTTAGAACTCAGAATAACAACTCTACTACGTACCGGGTAAAGACGAAGAAATGTAAGCTGAACACTTGATGACCGAGGGAAGACCTGTTTGTTTCTGCTGCTGAGCCGCGGTTTGATTTGAACCGAACCTTCTTCGCGAGCGGCCATCGAGACTAGTGGAGAAATGCTTTAACCTCGCCATGGCCAAGTAGACAGAAACAGATCATCAGACGAGAAGTTGGCCCTCTGAGCTCAAAGAAGCCTCTAGGGTTTCAGCTTGACATAGCTCCGTTTTTTAATCTTAAGCAAGGGATCAAAACAACATGATAGCTGAGGACCAGCGAGGCCGGGGGGAGAGGAGCGGTGGGAGGCGAACGTTTATTTTTTCGAATTGGAGGGACTTTCCAAATTACCTTATTAACCCTGAGGTTCACTTGCTCTGAACATCTCCAATTTGAACGAGGATATGCGAGTTGTATTTTTTTTTTTATTTATTAATATAATATATTAATTAATTTATTATTATTATATTTATCATGTAAAATAAATGCTTACTTTTGAAATGTATTCTCATTGGATATAGGAAAGTTTAGGTACACATCACACAATTCTTACTTATTTACATCCATAACTTTATATTTATAACCATTTAATTATAAATTATGGATAAAAAGTGTATATTTAAATTTTAAAATGTAAATAAATATTTAAGTTATAGGATTGTAAATAAGTAAATTTAGGTGTTAGATATATAAATATATAAAGATTGTGTAGTGTTTATCTAAATGCCCCTAAATTTTAAATAGGTGCTAGATATATAAATGTATAAGCATTATGAGTATTTATATAAACGCCCATAAATTTTAAGTAGAAGATTCTTGTCTAATTTTACTTATTGAAGTTTTTTTTTAATAAATGGTCAAGTAACTGAGAAAAGTTCTTTAAAAGATAGATGCAGCGTACATTTATCTGTAGCATAATGGTTGATGATGTAATTTATCATCGAAAGATCGTTGGTTTAAATCTTAGATATTATCCTTTGGGCTCATATTTCACCCAAAAAAAAAAAAAAAAAAACAGAGGCGTCATTTGATGTTACGTCCAATCAATTTATATTTTGATTTAGTAATAATGTAAATGTTTTGTAGTTGTACGTATTTACATAGCTAATACTTAAATTTTAATTTTGGGCATTTACATACATACCGCCTAATTCTTATGGATTTGCATATCCAACGCCTAAATCTAACTTATAAAGTGAAATACCTGTTTTCATGCATAGCGAATGCCGTGTAAGGATATTTTAGATGTTAGTTTTGTAAATACATGAGAATTAAGTGGCATGTATATAACTCTTTCTTGAATATTTACATTTATATCATCATTTTAATCTTTAAAAAAAAATTAAATATACATTTCCATACATCAATTAGATGGCATGTATGGCAAGTTTAGGGGTTAGATATATAAATAAATATGAATTGTGTGATATCTATGCAAATCTTTCATTTTTTTTAATTTAATATGGTTGTGGATTTATAAGGTTAGTTTTGGAAAGACTTTAATCCCAAATACTAGCCGTTCTAACGGCAGAAAGCGAGCAGTCGTTTGTCAGGTCATTCAAATATCCGGGTACACTATTGCTGCAAACACATTAAAGAATATGAACGTTTATGAAATTTTTGTTAATTTTCGCATAAAATTATGTTGTGGCATGATGGACTATAAAATAAAATATAAATTTTAAGGTCAATTTAGGATTAATTTTATTTATTTTATTTTTTAGTTTTTTATTTTTATTTTTTTATTTTTTATTTTTTAAAAAATTGAATTTGATGCGTCTGTCATGTCTTATTAATATATATGTTTGGTGGCATTAAATTAGTTAATGGCGCATCCAACATAATTATTTTGAGTATTTTTTAAAATAATTTAATTTATTTTTAATATGACATACATTTTTTATTTAAGATCAAAATATTTGTGTGTCGCATGAGTCAGAGTGATAAATATATTAATATTTTAATATTGTATGAAAATTCAATGTAAACATAAAAGAGAGAGATAATAAAAAGAATAGAAATCATTGTTATGGGCAAAACTCAAAAATTAAAAAAAATATACTTAATCTAGTCTAATTGAAATAGAGGGTATATGATACAAAATTTGTTGCCATTGAACAATAAAAATTGTATCATACAAGTGAGGCTATCAATTTGATTTTCAATGCAATAGCAGTAGAATATATTAGGGAAGTGACATGAGCCGACTGTGATGATGAAAGACCGGTGACATGGATTGTGCGATGAAGATTTGAATTAAGAGATGTTGATGGTGGTGGCGACCCGATGTTAGTGCTCTGACACTAGCAGTAGCGATGGCTAGACAACATTGGTAGTTTAGTGATGGATCTATGACGATAATGGCGTCAATAAGGTGACAATAGTAATGCCATCATCGAGAGCGATGGTGATATGATGATAGTTGTCATTGTATCGTCAGTCGCATGACTATGGTATGTGATAGTGGTTTGACGATAATGAGGGTCAAGAGAAGGTGATATGTTGATAGCAGCAATAGTTTGATAATGACAGCAGTAGTTGTTGCATTAATGAGGTAACGAAGTCCAACATTAACAATTGTGGTCCATCAATGCCAGTCGAGCGATAGTGGTCTAGCCTGGCTAAGAGAGGGTGATTGAGTGACAATGATGGCTTAAGTTGGGTAATGGTGGTCTGGCAGTAGTGACGTCCAGGCAACATTTGTTCCACGATGATAGTGTATCGCAATAATGTTGACAGACGAGTGACAATTGACACACAACTATGGCATGGGTCTTGAGGCATCAGTAGGGTGATGATGGTATAACGGGGTGACGGTAGGCAAGCAATGGCGGCAGCATTAGTTAGGCAACAACTGTCTAGTTGCGGTAGCGGTGTAGCAACATTAGTTCCATGATGACGGTGTACACGATGATCCAACAGCTGTGGTGGTGGTCCAACAATGATGACGGTCGTCCAAAAATGATGATGATGGTCTAGCGACGTCGATAGTGGCTTGACATTGGTTTCTGACTGTGCTTTGGAGATAGTGGTGGGTCGATAATAGTGGTTCAATGCAATAAACAATGGTATATTGTAATATTGGTGAAGGTCAAGAGACTATGATTTGATGATGTTGTGCATCGATCGGGTGATGATGGTTTGACGACAATAATAGTGGGGTGGCAACGTCGACAACATTAGTTAAGAAACAGTGGTCTAGCGGTGGCGGCAGTGGAGCAACATTAGTTTAATGATGATGATGTATTATAATAGCAACTACTACTGAGTAATGATGATCCAACAATGACGGTGGTGGTCCAACAATAATGATGGTGGTCCAACAATGATGATTATGGTCCAGCAATGCTGACAGATGCTTGAAATTGGCTTGTGAGTGTGGTCTAGCAGCGGTGGTAGCTTGATAATAATGGTTCAGTGTGACAGTCACTGGGAGACAATTTTTCAACAATAGTGTATCACAATACTGACAAAGGGCAATCGACTATAATTTGATGATGATGGTGTTGGATGTGGTTTGACAATGATGATAGTGGCCTGGTGTCAAACGAGTGATGGTAATATGGTGGTGGTAGTGGCGGGGTGAGGTGATTAAGCAATGGTGGTTCAAAAGTGGTGGTGAGCGAGCGACATTGGTTAAATTGTAATGGTGTATCTCAACAATAGTGTTGGTTGAGCAATGGAGAATCTAGTCATAGGGAATGGTGGTCTGGCGACACTGACTATTGCCTTTGGTTGACTTGGTGACGGTGTTCCGTCAACAACAGTGGCCCGGTGATAGTGGTTCAGCGCAGCAATGTTTGTGAGAAGTAATTTGATGAAAGTTGATCCAACTTAAAATTACCTATTTTTATGTGTATTTTATACTCAAATTTTTAAGATATTACTCTTTAATAAAGGGTATTTTTATATTTTTGCTTGCAGGCGAAACAATAAAAGTTTAAGAATAAAAAGGAGCAAAAATACATCAAAAATGAGCAAAATGGGCTAAATTGAAGAAAAGTACCAAATCAGCAAAAATGGCGTCTAGGCGTCAGATGCAGAAATTGGCTGACGCTTAGGTGTTGTATAGATTTGGCCTAATTTACAGATTCAATGGTTAAGTACTGGAGACTTTGAGCATTGCTTCTGTATAGATATGGCATTATCAAGTTTGATCTTTACAGAACTTTTGCTTATTGAATTGATCTCAATCTCAGATGGAAGAACCAATCACTACGAGTTAACTTATTGTTGGTTTTACAAGGATTTAGATCACTGTTAACATCTTCTCCCAAATCATCCTATTTCAAAATTATATTGTTTTGGATATGATGATGTTAAAGACATCTAACTCTCCAACCAAATCCATCTTGAATCGGGACTCGAAGGATTGCAACTGATGTGAATGGGTTTTGTCTTGAGTGTAGACTTTAAAAGCTAGTCATAACATCAAAACTCACAAATTCAAAAAATACAGGCAAATTTTATATGCATGAAGTTCCAATTATCTCTGATTTTGCTCACAAAAATGATAATTTTAGAAGCACAAGGGGCATTCTCTAACTAGTAACAAACACACAAAAAGCTGAAGCAACATATTTGAAGATTGAATCATTCACCTGCAATAATTGCCCGTTGTGAATACTACCTTTAACATAATTAGAAGATTCGCAAAAAATAATCACTAAATATAATAAATATCTTAATAAAGAAGAATTCACAGTCAAAAAACTAGAATTCTGGCTCAACACACCACCAACCCCTGTTCAACAAAAGGACAAAAACTAGAAAGTTTAAAACTTAAAAAAATAGAAGAAGTAATCACATACAGGCATAAAAAAAGACAAAAGAAGATTAGATTTTTGTTAGTCTGAATTACTCAGCATAAATATATTTTCATTATCGGTCTTTCAAAAGTAAAATGATTTTGTCATAAGCGAGTAAAAGAATAAAAATTTGGGGGATTGTTCAACAACATTAAACAAGCTTCGGGGGGATTATTCAACAAGATAGTACAATAAGATTAAGATTAGCTTCTTATCAAGCTTTTTGTGGTACAACATAACAACTATGTAAGCCAACAGTTACAATGCACACATTGAAATCAAAGAAGATTTACATATACAAATTGTAATTCCATGTTATATGACAACATGAACCAGTAAACAAAAGGAAAGCAACTTCCATAACATAATAAAATGCATAAAAAACAAATTATAAATGTAAACATATAGTTATTCTGAAAATTAAAAAAAAAAACTCATGTTACTATCCACATTCAAGTGAATTATTATTATGAAAAGATAAATTTTAATTAGATAAAAATTATTATAACTTAGCATGACCTAAACAAGTTAATTATTCTTCATGCATTTGAATCCATATTTATAATTTTCATCAAATATCACAAGAAATAAAAATATAAATAAAAAAATTGTTTTATCATCCATACAAGCCATACAAGCCACTTTTATCCATAATAAACATGATTTCCACAATAAACATAACTTGTCATCCATATAAGCTACTTTTATCCAATCATGGGCTACTATCACATCAGTTATCCGTTCCCTGAACTTTGTCATTTCACATGCACCTTACCCGTCTACAGTATAGGTGGTGGAAGTCTCATTCTCCTCTTCTATGAAAGACTGACCTACTCTGTATTCAAAGGCTTCCACAGACACATGTTCTTCATCCTCTTCCACCAAATGGAAGTCGATTTCATTACGGGAATGATGCATTCTAATGTAATTATGGAGAGTCATTGTAGCAAACATAATTTGTACCTGCTTGGAGAACTCGTAGGGAGACATATCATGGAGTATCGCCCATTTCTTTTTCCGCACACCAAAAGTTCTCTCAATGACACTACAAAATGATGAATGTCGTTTATTAAATATTTCTTTTCTGCCTCGTATAACATTCTTTGCACTTGTAAAGTCTGGAATATGATATCTCGTGTCAGGAAATAGCTTTAGATGCCCCTATTGCAATGGATAACCATCATAGACCAAATAGTATTTGTCTGATAAATTGAACAATTAATATGGAGATTCAAGTTGAGCATTCAATAAGCTCAATCCCGAGCATACTTGCAGGTGGATGTGGAAATTTGGTATTGGAATCCCTCGTTGCAGATTTAAAAACTCGGCTGTCATGTGAACTGCCCTCCCAACCAGTCTTAACAAAAGTAAAACACATGTTGAAGTTACAGACGACCATGACATTTTGGGTGGGGCTACCACAACGGTCGATAAATGCAACCTTATCATTATTTTGGGTATGTGCGTCAACATGTGTTCCATCAATCGCGTTGTTACAGTCCCGATTGAGTTAATGTTAGGATCGATATATCATTGCATACTCTAACAAAATTAACTATATTGCATCTGAGAGAATACATTGAAGAAGGACATATATCGCGCATCATTTGATATCTCAGCGGGTGTCTGCTCGAACTTATAATCTGAGGGTATGATGACATGTGAGGACAGACTAACAAGTTCGCTCAATCCGATTGAGGAGTATCTTCTTATTGTTTTGGAGGAGTGCTAAAATCACTTCATCGCTCTTCGCATGAACTCATTTTGGGATAATATGAATAGTGTTATTGCGAGCACCTCACGTGGAGTGGTCCTCAAAGATCCATGAAGGTCGTGAGCTCCTACGAGTAATTTCAGAAGATCGATAAATATTGTCTTGCTCATTTAAAACATATTACAAAATCTTGTTGGGTGCCCCGCAAGCAACTCTCCAACCCATTTATTGCCAATATATGAAGATGTCATGCATGACGACCGATCAATGTACATGTTGTAGAACTTGTACATCAAGCATATTGTCGTCAGAAACATCCATCTATATTTTCTTCTGCATGAGTCTATGCGGGCTTCTATTTGTCTTATTCTATTTGCATTCATGGTGATCGGTATCCCCAAATGTAACCATGACGATAAGTGCATGAGAGTTTGAAACACAAAAAAAGAGGCGTTTGCATATAATTAGATGAGTACAACGGAGTCCACAAGTACAACTCTAAAAAGAAAAAATAATAATACAGTAGAAAAATTCTAGTGATGAAAAATATAAAATATCTCAAATGTTCAAGCGATCATAAAAATAATGCAGTATAAATGTTCTAGTGATGAAAAATATAAAACATCTCAAATTTTTAAGCGATCATACAAACGCTGAATATATGCCACTCTACGGGTAGCATACATCTTCACAAAGATATCTCTACGGATCGGGTCCTATATCAATTCTATTGTGAATAGATACAAATATTCATCTCCATGAATTTTGATAGTAGCGCTTAGGATTTCAAGTACCTCTTCGATAGTGCTTGAATGAGAAGCCAGACATTCTACCTTGAAATAGGAACCCGTCTCAGATAGCTCGTTTTTTTAGGGAAGAAGCACCATATTTTCTTTTATCAACAATTTTGGACATTTGGAACTGGAAATGGTTTCATGTTTGTTCTGATCCGGGCTGGGTACGTCAATAAAATCAACTGAACCACCAAAGGTTCCCAAATTCACGACATTGCCAGTGAACCTTATCTTGCTTGGACTACATGCATAGTTCCCCGTTGCAACTACCCCCAAAACATGCTGTCGAGTTTCTCCTCAAATTCAGGTTCAATTCCAGAAAACTTAAAATTCTTTGCAGCGAGCACCACCTATATGAAAATTGATAAACACCCAATTAAGAATAAACTATAAAGTTACAAATAACAAAGTTTACAAACAATGCTCACCTCAAGTCTTTCAGCCCATCATTCATCAGGTGCATCAATTGTTAGCTTCACTGGATTTCTAACCCAGATCCATAGATCCCCTTTTCAATTCTTTCCAAATTTTCAATTCTTTCTTCCGTTGGTCTCACTTATTCTTCATTTGTAACCTGTCATATTCACATTCCTTGAAATATCTGATAATATTTTGCTACATTTTTTACTGAAATAGGTCGTAGACCCATTTTCCTGTTCAATCTCTTTAATGCAAAAATCGCAAAATGTTATTTTAATTTATTTTTCCTACAATGCAAGTGTAGCAATCTCTTTATATTTATTATCCATTTTATTACCATATTAAGACAAAGCCATGAAACGCAACAGTAAAATCAATTAAAAAGTAGAAAATTGTGATACATAAATCAGCTAAAATAACCAATATGAGTCATAATCAATATAACTCAGTAAATTTTTAAGTAGCGAGACTCATTACACTAAAAGACATTCAACTTGTAACAAAAAACAAAAATGCAAGGTAAAGGGATACTGTTTAAAAACAAATCAAAACTTGTGCAAATATCATTTAAGCATGTATTGTTTAAAAAAAAAAGAGAATCCAAAAAGAGAATCTATTATCTTAACTCTATAGCTTGCATCAAAGTCATAATTCATACCATGATTGACGACATTTGCTATCAATGAAGATCGTAAAAGTTTTTAATCGTATGTCTTGCAATGCATCTGAATTTTTTATAATCATTGGGGTTCTCTACATTAACAAATGCTTGGGTATTAAGGAGCTTCAAAAATTCATTTTTTTCTAACCTCTCCAATTTCAACATTTCATTCATCTTTCTAATCAGATTTTCAATCATCCTTTCAAGTGAATTCATTCAAGTTGGTACCAAATAGAAAGATTGTATATATAGCCCTTAAGTATATATATATTACAGTTAAGAACTTTAATCGTATGTCTTGCAAAGAGATATATATATATATATATATATATATATATATATATATATATATA
>JXCR01134951.1:356539-369903 GCA_002079205.1 Phalaenopsis hybrid cultivar
TTTCTTTCATACATGAAATACCAGCAAAAAAATTGAAACACAAATAAAAGGCTAACATTCAATTTACCTCTTGAATGGCAACCAAAGCTTCAGCTTGCCAACGGTTAACCTCCTGTGAATAAAAGGATGTCATATCCTTCACCTGGTTTTAACAAAACAGAAGGACAAAAGCATAAGCACGAGAAAAGCATCCACTGCATTTACATAAAATTCACCATTTACCAAAGTCATTTTATTGCTCTAAAAATAGAATATCATTCCAACAAAATGTTATGTAAAAGAGTATGATGTGATCTTCTGATTTCATCTGAGGGTTTTAAATCCCCTCAATAAATTCGGAATTACAAAATAAAGATGGCCAATGAAAGGTTAAAACAATCAGAATCATTTAGATTGAAAGTACATACAATTCTTATGAATGGTGCAGCGGGGATTAAATGAGTCCAAGTTTTCTGAAGCTTCCTAATCTCCCTAAGAGCAACAGTACCCGGCTTGAATCTGCGTTTAGATCGCTGGTGCGCTTCCCCAGCCTCTCCTAACAACCAAAGGTATAAAATACTGAATATATATATAGATATCTAAATGTAGGAAATAAATAATTCAATTTTTTTCAGGCATCTTAAGAGCAACCATGTGGAGCTCCACCTTCATGAGGCTGCCCAGCATTTTCCGCTCCACCCACCTGAAACCCACCACATAAATTTCAAGATGTTTATCCAATAAATATCAAAAAAGATAACGAATTAAACATTCAAAGCTGCGACTTACTGCTGCGTGATTCCATTCTGGGTCAGAGTTAGTATCCACGGGTTCTGAGGAAAAGCAATTAGGGTTTTAGAACGCAGAATAACAACTCTACTACGTACCGGGTAAAGACGAAGAAATGTAAGCTGAAAACTTGATGACCGAGGGAAGACCTGTTTGTTTCTGCTGCTGAGCCGCGGTTTGATTTGAACCGAACCTTCTTCNTTGCCCAGCATTTTCTGCTCCACCCACCTGAAACCCACGACATAAATTTCAAGATGTTTACCCACTAAATATCAAAAACGATAAGGAATTAAACATTCAAAGCTGCGACTTACTGCTGCGTGATTCGATTCTGGGACAGAGTTAGTATCTACGGGTTCTGAGGAAAAGCAATTAGGGTTTTAGAACTCAGAATAACAACTCTACTACGTACCGGGTAAAGACGAAGAAATGTAAGCTGAACACTTGATGACCGAGGGAAGACCTGTTTGTTTCTGCTGCTGAGCCGCGGTTTGATTTGAACCGAACCTTCTTCGCGAGCGGCCATCGAGACTAGTGGAGAAATGCTTTAACCTCGCCATGGCCAAGTAGACAGAAACAGATCATCAGACGAGAAGTTGGCCCTCTGAGCTCAAAGAAGCCTCTAGGGTTTCAGCTTGACATAGCTCCGTTTTTTAATCTNGTCGAGACTAGTGGAGAAATGCTTTAACCTCGCCATGGCCAAGTAGACAGAAACAGATCATCACACGAGAAGTTGGCCCTCTGAGCTCAAAGAAGCCTCTAGGGTTTCAGCTTGACATAGCTCCGTTTTTTAATCTTAAGCAAGGGATCAAAACAACATGATAGCTGAGGACCAGCGAGGCCGGGGGGAGAGGAGCGGTGGGAGGCGAACGTTTATTTTTTCGAATTGGAGGGACTTTCCAAATTACCTTATTAACCCTGAGGTTCACTTGCTCTGAACATCTCCAATTTGAGCGAGGATATGCGAGTTGTATTTTTTTTAATTTATTAATGTAATATATTAATTAATTTATTATTATTATATTTATCATGTAAAATAAATGCTTAATTTTGAAATGTATTCTCATTAGATATAGGAAAGTTTAGGTACATATCACACAATTCTTACTTATTTACATCCATAACTTTATATTTATAACCATTTAATTATAAATTATGGATAAAAAGTGTATATTTAAATTTTAAAATGTAAATAAATATTTAAGTTATAGGATTGTAAATAAGTAAATTTAGGTGTTAGATATATAAATATATAAAGATTGTCTAGTGTTTATCTAAATGCCCTTAAATTTTAAATAGGTGTTAGATATATAAATGTATAAGCATTATGAGTATTTATGTAAACGCCCCTGAATTTTAAATAGAAGATTCTTGTCTAATTTTACTTATTGGAGTTTTTTTTAATAAATGGTCAAGTAACTGAGAGAAGTTCCTGAAAAAATAGATGCAGCGTACATTTATCTGTAGCATAATGGTTGATGATGTAACTTATCATCGGAAGATCGTTGGTTTAAATCGTAAATATTGTCCTCTGGGCTCACATTTCACCCAAAAAATGAAAAAAAAAAAGAAAAAGAGGCGGCATTTGTTGTTACGTCCAATCAATTTATATTTTGATTTAGTAATAATGTAAATGTTTTGTAATTGTACGTATTTACATAGCTAATACTTAAATTTTAATATTGGGCATTTACATACATACCGCCCAATTCTTATGAATTTGCATGTCCAACGCCTAAATCTAACTTATAAAGTGAAATACATGTTTTCATGAATAGTGAATGCCGTGTAAGGATATTTTAGATGTTAGTTTTGTAAATACATGCGAATTAAGTGGCATGTTTATAAATCTTTCTTGAATATTTACATTCATATCATCATTTTAATCTTTAAGAAAAATTAAATATACATTTCCATACATGTATTAGATGGCATGTATGGCATGTTTAGGGGTTAGATATATAAATACATATGAATTGTGTGATATCTATGCAAATCTTTCAATTTTTTTTTTTTAAATTTAATTTGGTTGTGGATTTATAAGGTTAGTTTTGGAAAGACTTTAATACCAAATACTAGCCGTTCGAACGGCAGAAAGCGAGCAGTCGTTTCAGGTCATTCAAATATTCGGGTACACGATTGCTGCAGCAACACATTAAAGAATATAAATGTTTATGAATTTTTTGTTAATTTTCGCATAAAATTATGTTGTGGCATAATGGACTATAAAATAAAATATAAATTTTAAGGTCAATTTAGGATTTATTTTATTTATTTTATTTTTTATTTTTTATTTTTTAAAATTGAATTTGATGCGCATGTCACGCCTTTTTAATGTATATGTTTGGTGGCATTAAATTAGTTAATGCATCCAACATAATTATTTTGAGTATTTTTTAAAATAATTTAATTTATTTTTAATATGACATACGTATTTTATTTAAAATCAAAATATTTGTGTTTCACATGAGTCAGCGTGATAAATATATTAATATTTTAATATTGTATGAAAATTCAAGATAAACAGAAAATAGATAGATAATAAAAAGAATAGAAATGATTGTTATGGGCAAAACTTAGAAATTTAAAAAAAAAAATACTTAATCTAGCCTAATTGAAATAGGGTATATGATACAAAATTTGTTGTCATTGAACAATAAAAATTGTATCATACAAGTGAGGCTATCAATTTGATTTTCAATGCAATGACAGTAGAATATATTAGGGAAGTGACATGAGCTGACTGTGATGATGAAAAACCGATGACATGGATTGTGAGATGAAGATTTGAATTAAGAGTTGTTAATGGTCGTGGCGACCCGATGTTAGTGCTCTGACAATAGTAGTAGTGATGGCTAGACAATGGTGGTAGTTTAGTGATGGATCTATGACGACAATGGCGTCAATAAGGTGACAATGGTAATGCCATCATCGAGAACGATGGTGATATGATGATAGTTGTCATTGTATCGTGACTGTGATAAGTGATAGTGGTTTGACGATAATGAGGGTTAAGAGAATGTAATATGTTGATAGCAGCAATAGTTTGATAATGACAGCAGTAGTTGTTGCATTAATGAGGTAACGAAGTCCAACAATAACAATTGTGGTCCATCAATGTCAGTCGAGCGATAGTGGTCTAGCCTGGCTAAGAGAGGGTGATTGAGTGACAATGATGGCATAAGTTGGGTAATGGTGGTCTAGCAGTAGTGGCGTCCAGACGACATTTGTTCCACAATGATACTGCATCGCAATAATGTTGACAAACGAGCAACGAACACAACTATGGCATGGGTCTTAAGGCATCAGTAGGGCGATGATGGTAGGAAAGCAATGGTGGCAACATTAGTCAGGCAACAAATGTCTAGTTGTGGCAGCGGCGTAGCAACATTAGTTCCATGATGACGGTGTACACGATGATCCAACAGCAGTGGTGGTGGTCCAACAGTGATGATGGTCATCCAAAAATGATGATGATGGTCATCCAAAAATGATGATGATGGTCTAGCGACGTCGATAGTGGCTTGACATTGGCTTATCACTGTGCTTTGGAGATAGTGGTGGGTCAATAATAGTGGTTCAGTGCAATAGAGAATGGTATACTATAATATTGGTGAATGCCAAGTGACTATGATTTGATGTTGTTGGGCATCGATCAGGTGACGATGGTCTGACGACACTAATAGTGGGATGATAATAGTCAAGCAACGTCGACAACATTAGTTAAGAAATAGTGGTTTAGCGGTGGCGGAAGTGGAGCAACATTAGTTTAATGATGATGATGTATTATAATAGCATCTACTACTGAGTAATGATGATCCAACAATAATGATGGTGGTCCAACAATAATGATGGTGGTCCAACAATGATGATGATGGTCCAGCAATGCTGACAAAGGCTTGAAATTGGCTTGTGAGTGTGGTCTAGTAGCAGTGGCAGCTTGATAATAATTGTTCAGTGTGACAGTCATTGCGAGATAATTTTTCAGCAATAGTTTATCACAATACGGATGAAGGCCAAGCGACTATAATTTGATGATGATGGTGATGGCTGTGGTCTAACAAAGATGACAGTGGCCTGGTGTCAAACGAGTGATGGTAATCTGATGGTGGTAGTGGCGGGGTGAGGTGATTAAGCAATGTGGTTCAAAAGTGGTGGCGAGCGAGCGACATTGGTTAAATTGTAATGGTGTATCTCAACAATAGTGTTGGCTGAGCAATGGTGAATCTGGTCATAGGTAATGGTGGTCTGGCATTGCCTTTGGTTGACTTGGTGACGGTGTTCCGTCAACAATTGTGGCCTGGTGATAGTGGTTCAACGCAGCAATGTTTGTGAGCAATTTGATGACAGTTGATCAAATTTAAAATTACCTATTTTTATATATATTTTATACTCAATTTTTTAAGATATTACACTTTAATGAAGGGTATTTTTATGTTTTTGCTTGTATGTGTAACAAAAAAGTTTAAGAGTAAAAAGAAGCAAAAATACATCAAAAATGAGCAAAATGGACGAAATTGAAGAAAAGTACCAAAGTAGCAGAAATGACGTCTAGGCATCAGATGCAGAAATTGGCTGACGCCTAGGTGCGACGGTTTGACGCCTAGGCGCGACTGTTCTTTCTAGAAGATTCATTGAATGAGGCCAAATTTTGAAGAAATGTCTGAAGTTGTCCTTGATAATTTTTGAAGTTATATAAATAAGAATTATTTCCATGAGAATAGGGGGTCAGATAAGGGTAGCTAAAGTTCGATAGTGAGTCATATAGTTCTTTGTGAGTCTTTGTGATTCCTGAATTTTGTGAGTGCTGTAAGTGTTGTTGAAGTCAGAAAGTCACAGAACTTCAAATGAGTGCTTGGAGAAACATTCCAGATAACTATTTGTATATTTGTCTTTAAGTCTTGTACTTTGGATTTAAGTTTTATAAATATGTTTGTTTTGTTATTCTCATGCTTAGTTAGTAGTTTTTTTTCTTTCTTCTTGCAATATTAAGTAATCAAGTAGGTGATTTGGATTTTGTTTGGAATTTCTTTTAATCCTAAAATTGTGATGATATTTTTACGAGTCCTTCATTTTCTTTAAAAATTTTTCACTTGTATTATTAAAACCTATTCAGGAACTTATAAACCAGAAAGTGCAAAGATTTCTTGGCTTATAAATATCACATTCTACATTGGAAAAAACAGTTGTGATCATCTGAATGGTGGTGCAAATAAATAGGAAGATAAGATTTGATAGGCATATAATTGATGTTTCTAGAGTGACAAGCTATATTATTTTATCAATTTGGTTTAGAGATTGGAACTATGAGTCACTGGTATGTCTTATAGAGAGGGCGCAATGAGAAATCTATGAGTGAGATACTAGAACTTACCCAATACTACTAAACATGCCGACACCAACTTTAGATTAGTCAATGTTCTTTATGCTCGGAAGAGGTAGAGAATAGGTATGCTCCTATTTCTCACAATATCACATTTAAGTTCTTAAACATATTGAAATCCTATATTGAATATGATTTATTTGTAAGGAGAAAGTGTCTTTTATATATTGTCTAAAATCATTTCATTTACTTTTTGCTTGCATTTGTAGAATTCTAGTATACTTACTGTCATCATTATTTCTTTAGTTAATTGTTATAGTTTAAAGTAAAGTTATTTTAAAGTTAAAATTTTTTAATTTCATTTCTTTTATTACTGTTCATAGTTCTCTGTGGGATCGATACTGGGGTTTTTATAGATAATTTTATATTACTTGAAACGATGCGTATACTTGCTTAGTACCGCTAGTGTGTAAGCTATTTTCTAAATTTTATATCATTTCGATTTTGCACACTAGCAACAAAATATAATTTAATTTAAGTTTTTTTTGCATATTAAGGAATATAAATATCAATGTAATTGCGAGTCGGGTCAACAGTGTATCTCAACAATGGTGGTGATCAATCAATTGCGACTGAAGTTGATGGTATTGGTCTGATTATGATAGTGGTGGCTCGATGTTGGTTTGATAATAGTGGTCCAAAAATCACCCTGAGATAGTGGCATGACATTGCATCGACCTAGTGATGATGGTGGTTGTGCTTCAACAATGAAGATGGTCGAGCAACAATTGTTTGATAACGATGACAACAAAATGGTGATGGTTCAGCTATGATGGGGCATATGAATCCTGAATCTATGCTCCCATCTTTTTCTTATCCAGATCCAAGTTCCCTTTCATGAAGAGAGTGATTATATATTTATAGATTTTGTGAGTGACATCATCCATAAATATTATTTCAATCTGTATCACTCAATCAGCTGGTCTAAGGTGATTCTCTTTATAAGTAATCTTTTTATGAGTATTTGAATGTCTTTGGGTGTGATGCTGCATCGCATTTTCTTTTATTTGACAAAACAGTGTTTTGCCTGATTTTCAAAAAGCTGCAACTAAAATTTGTGTTTTCCTACTAGAGCTGGCTACTTGTGATGGTTGTTATAAAGCTACAGTTTATCTTTTTTTAAAAAAACATTTTTTTATAATAAACATCACTGCTTTTTGAACGACACCTTCGGCTCTATTTGGCACGACTGCAGTTTTCAGCTGCAGCTGCGCTGCCCCAGGAAGTTGCTGCGGGGAAGTTGATTACATGTTTGGTGCAGCTGTGTGAAACAGTTGCGGGGCAGCTGTTTCTGGAAAAATGACCATGGTGCCCCTATTTGGTAAAACTGTTTAAAAGAAGGTTGTAACAACTGCATTTTTGAAACTTCTGAAGCAGAAATTCATTTCTAAACAGAGCAGAATATTCATATCCCCTGACTTAACAGTGAGCCCCGAAAAGTGTTAAAGAAAAAGAAATAAAATTAATAAAATTACAAGTAAAATAAGAAAATTATAATATCTTTTAGGATTTGATGTACTCGCAAACTCAAACCAAAACAAAAAGATCTGAGAAACTTAAACCAAGGGGTCAAAGAACACCGCCATTAACGATTGACATCAAACTTTCTTCAATTTATGTTCTTTGACGCCAAAGATAACACAACTTGTAAGTTGCAGTAGTAAAAGAATGGGGCCAAAAAAAATTGAAAGAGTTCTAAATTATTTTGTTTATATCATAAAATCGTGGTCTCTTAATACACATTATGAGGATTGTTCCCTTGAAAAAAGTATCCATCCAATGCATTTCCAGAACTGTGTTTCTATGGTGCATTTACACACATACCACACAATTCTTATATATTTACATATCCAGCACCTAAATTCAAATTTACATGCATTCAACTCAAATCATAAGCATAGCTTCAAAAATACCACAATCAGTATATTTTTTAAAGTAAAATATACTTTTTCATGCATACAATTTTATTCCCAAGGTGGTGTTATAAATGTAAAAATCAAACTTTAGGTGTTACATGTGTAAATAGATAAAAATTGTCTGGTACGTATGTGCAAATTTCCTAAACTGGAGTAACATAATCAAAGGCCTAGTTTATCAATACAAATTTGAAATTTTCCTTAAGAATGGCTGAAATCAATTAATACACATCTCCACTGGAGAGCTCAACGCTGCTTCCAACAAAGCAGGATTTTCCTTTTGAGGTTCTAACTTCTGGAACAAGTCCAGAAAGCCCAACCTCTGATCTGTCAGCTATGGAAGTTGAAACTGGGTCCGATGAGAAAAAAATTTGTTGTGAAGGGAATTAGAGCTTTCATGCTTCGATATTGTCTCCTCAATATGTTATTCGAGTTGGTCATTCAGTACTGGAGACTTTGAGCATTGTTTCTGTATAGATATGGGATTATCAAGTTCGATCTTTTCATAACTGTTGCTTATTGAATCGATCTCAATCTCAGATGGAAGAACTGATCACTACGAGTTAACTTATTGTTGGTTTCACAAGGATTCAGATCAGTGTTAACATCCTCTCCCAAATCATCCTACTTCAAAATTAGCTTTTTTGGATCTGATGATGTTAAAGGCATCCACCTCTCCAACCAAATCCATCTTGAATCTGGACTTGAAGGATTGCAACTGATGTGAATGGGTTTTGTCTTGAGTGTAGACTTTAAAAGCTGGTCATAAACATCAAAACTCACAAATTCAAAAAATACAGGCAAATTTTATATGCATGAAGTTCCAATTATCTTTGATTTTGCTCACAAGAATAATAATTTTAGAAGCAAAAGGGACACTCTCTAACTAGTAACAAACACACAAAAAGCTGCATCTGTCAGGCTTCAAGCAACATATTTGATGATTGAATCATTCACCTGCAATAATTGCCCGTTGTGAATACTGCCTTTAACATAATTAGAAGATTCACAAAAAAATAATCACTAAATATAATAAATATCTTAACAAAGAAGAATTCACACGTCAAAAAACTAGAATTCTGGCTCAACACACCACCAACCCCTGTTTAACAAAAGGACAAAAAATAAAAAATTTAAAACTTAGAAGAATGGAAGAAGCAATCAAATAGAGGCATAAGAAAAGATAAAAGAAGATTAGATTCTTGTCAGTCTCAATTACTCATCATAAATATATTTTCATCACCGGTCTTTCAAAAGTAAAATGATTTTGTCATAATTGAATAAAAGAGTAAAAATTTAGGTGATTGTTCAATAACATTAAACAAGCTTCAGAGGATTGTTCAACAAGATTTGGGGGATTGTTCAACAAGATAGTACAACAAGATTAAGGGTCCGTCTGGGGTGGCTTATAAGTGCGGGCAGCATTTTTAAAACGTCGTTGTACCATTTGGTTATCGCGTTTTGCCAGCTTATCCGAAACTGCGTTTGAGTTTTTACACTAAACGCAGACCGCGGGGTCGCGGGTCGACCCCTGCGGCTGGTCCGCGGGCCTCGTTGCAGGATAAACAGCTTATCCTGAAACACACAAGCTGCCCCAAACAAACCCTAAAATTAGCTTCTTATCAAGCTTTTTGTGGCACAACAAAACAACTATGTAAGCCAGCAGTTACAATGCACACATTGAAATCAAAAAAGATTTACATATACAAATTGTAATTCCATGCTATACGACTAAGTGAAACAGTAAATAAAAGGAAAGCAACTTTCATAACAGAATAAAATGCATCAAAAACAAATTATAAATGTGAACATATAGTTATTCTGAAAAGAAAAAAAGAACTCATGTTACTGTCTGCATTCAACTTTCAAGTGAATTATTATTATGAAAAGATAAATTTTAATTAGGTAAAAATTTATTATAACTTATCATGACCTAAACAAGTTAATTATTCTTCATGCATTTGAATTCATATTTATAATTTTCATCAAATAACACAAGAAATAAAAATGTAAATAAAAAATAACTGTTTTATCATCCAAACAAGCCATATAAGCCACTTTTATCCATAATAAACATGATTTCCACAATAAACATGATTTATCGTCCATATAAGCTACTTTTATCCAATCATGCGCCTACTATCGCATCAGTTATACGTTCTCTGAACTCTGCCATTTCGCATGCACATTATCAGTCTACAGTACAGGTGGTGGAAGTCTTATTCTCCTCTTATGTGAAAGACTGATCTAGACTGTATTCAAAGGTTTCTACAGACACATGTTCTTCATCCTCTTCCGCCAAATGGAAGTCGATATTGTTACATGAATGATGCATTCTAATGTAATTATGAAGAGTCATTGTAGCAAACACAATTTGTAACTACTTTGAGAAATCTTAGGGAGACATATCACGGAGTATCACTTATTTCTTTTTCCGTACACCAAAAGTCTTCTCAATGACACCATAAAACGATGAATGTCATTTATTAAACATTTCTTTTCTGCCTCGTGTAACGTTCTTTGCACTTGTGAAGTCCGGTATATGATATCTCGTGTTAGGAAATAGCTTTAGATACCTCCGTTGCAAAGGATAACCATCATTGACCAAATATTATTTATCTGATAAATTGAACAATTAATATAGAGATTCAAGTTGGGCATTCAATAAGCTCAATCCCGAGCGAGCCTGCAGGTGGATTTGGAAATTTGGTATTAGGATCCCTCATTGCAGATTTAAAAACTCAGTTGTCATGTGTGTTGTCATCCCAACTAGTCTTAACAAAAGTAAAACACATGTTGAAGTTACATACGACCATGACATTTTGGGTGGGGCTACCATAATAGCCGATAAATGCAACATTAACATTATTTGGGATATTTGCATCAACATGTGTTCCATCAATCACGTCGGTGCAGTCCTGATTGAGTTAATGTTAGGGTTGACATATCATTGCATACTTTAACAAAATTACTATATTGCATCCGAGAGAATACCTTGAAGAAGGGCGTATCATTTGATATCTTAGCGGGTGTCTGCTCAAACTTATAATATGAGGATCTGATGACATAAGAGGACAAGCTAACAAGTACGATCAATCCGATTGAGAAGTACCTCCTTATTATTTTGGAGGAGTGATTTTCGCTCGTCGCATGGACTCATTTTAGGATAATATGAATAATGTTATTGCGAGCACCTCACGTGAAGTGGTCCTGGAAGATCCATGAAGGTCGTGAGCTCCTACGAGTAATTCCAGAAGATCAATAAATACTATCTTGCTCATTTGAAACATATTACAAAATTTTGTTGAGTGCCACGTAAACAACTCTCCAACCCATTTATCGCCAATATATAAGATGTCATGCATGATGACCGATCAATATACGTGTTGTAGTACTTGTACATCAAACATATTGCCGTCAGAAACATCCATCTCTGTCTGTGAGCTTTTATTTGTCTTCTTCTATTTGCATCTATGTTGATCGGTATCCCTAAATGTAACCATGACGATAAGTGCATGAGAGTTTGAAACATAAAAAAAGAGACGTTTGCATATAATTAGATGGGTACAACGGAGTCCACAAGTACAACTCTAGAAAGAAAAAAAAATGCAGTAGAAATATGTTAGTGATGAAAAATATAAAACACCTCAAATGTTTAAGCGTTCATAAAAATAATGCAGTAGAAATGTTCTAGTGATGAAAAATATAAAACATCTTAAAATTTCAAGCGATCATAAAAACATCGAATATATGTCACTCTGCGGGCGGCAGACATCTTCACAAAGATATCTCTACGGATCGGGTCCTCTATCAATTCTATTGGAAATAGATATAAATCTTCATCTGCATAAATTTCGATAGTAGCGCTTAGGATTTCATGTGTCTCCTTGATAGTGCTTGAATGAGAAGCCTGACATTCTGCCTTAAAACAAGAAACTGCCTCTGATAGCTCGTTTCTAAAGGAAGAAGCACTAGATTTTCTTTTATTAACAACTTTGGACATTTGGAACGAGAAATGGTTTCATGTTCGTTTCGATCCGGGTTGGAGACGTCAATAAACTCAATTGAACCTCCAGAGGTTCCCAAATTCATGGCATTGTCAGTGAACCTGTCTCGCTTGGGCTACATGCATAGTTCCCCGTTGCAACTACCCCCCAAACATGCGGTCGAGTTTCTCCTCAAATTCAGGCTCAATTCCAGAAAACTTAAATCTCTTTGTAGAGAGCACTACCTATGTGGAAATTGATAAACACTCAATTAAGAATAAAACATAAAGTTACAAAATAACAAAACTTACAAACAATGCTTACCGCAAGTCTTTCAACCCACCATCAATCAGGTGCATCAATTATTTGCTTCATTGAATTTCAACCCAGACCCATAGATTCCCTTTTCAATTCTTTCCAAATTTTTAAGTCCTTCAGTTGGTCCTACTTATTCTTCATTTGCAACTTGTCGTACTCTCTGCCTGTACATTCCTTGAAATATCTGATAATATTTTGTCACCCTTCTTTATTGAAATAGGTTGTAGGCCTATTTCCTTATTCAATCTCTTTAATGCAAGGATTGTAAAATATTATTTTAATTTCTTTTTCCCACAATGCAGGTGTAGCAACCTCTTTATATTTATTATCTATGTTATTATCATATCAAAACAAAGCCATGAAACACAACAGTAAAATCAATTAAAAGTAGAAAATTGTGATACGTAAATCAACTAAAATAATCAAAATGAGTCATAATCAATATAACTCAATAAAATTTTAAGCAGTGAGACTCATTACACTACAAGACATTCTGCTTGTAACAAAAAACAAAGATGCACGGTAAAGGGATATCATTTAAAAACAAATCAAAACTTGTGCAAATATCATTTAAGCATCTATTGCTAAAAAAAAAAGAGAAGCTAATATCTTAACTCTACAGCTTGCATCAAAGTCATAATTCATACCATGATTGACGACATTTGCTATCAATGAAGATCGTAAAAATTTTTAATCCTTTGTCTTGCAATGCATGTGAATTTTTTATGATCATCGGGGTTCTCTACATTAACAAATGCTTGGGTATTAAGGGTTTCAAAAGTTTATTTTTCTTCTAACCTCTCCAATTTCAACATTTCATTCATCTTTCTAATCAAATTTTCAATCATCATTGCAAGTGAATTCATTCAAGTTGTTACCAAATAGAAATATTGTATATATAGCCCTTAAGTAGACATATATTACAGTTAAGAACTTTAACCGTATGTATTGCAAAGATGTATATATATATATATATATATATATATATATATA